>CM069912.1:63526537-63701537 GCA_036172215.1 Camellia granthamiana
AATTGAGTTGTCCTAATTTGAGCAAACTAGTCTATACTTGTGTGTGTGCGCATTACATAGTAATGCTAGCATAATAACCGGAATAAGAGCATAAAATGTTGATAAAAATCATATCGTGATTAGTAGAGGCCGATCTTTGATCAGGCAAGCGGGGGGTGCTCAAATATATTCATGACCTTCCCCTCTCGTACCCAAGTTCCCGAGCCAAGGCAACTTTGGTGATGATGGACACGTGGCCTTTGGCATAAGTCATGAGTTTCCTAAATTTCCCAAAATAAAATATTTAGGTGGCGACTCTATGTCTAGCAAGGCAATCCATTTTTGGCAATTTGATTCAAAATCGATTTCCAAAAGATTTGTCGGATTTGGACTCTTTGATGTTTATCAATTTCACATTGCACTTGTGAGATTAGATTCAATTTCACATTGCACTTGTGAGTTCGAACTGTAGGGCTTTCTTTCAAGCTTCAGAAAGGTGGCGCGAAAAAGGCGAGCTACAGTTTTTGGCAACTCCACTGGGGATTTAGAGAACTTGACTCGAACTCATGATATGAAATTTTATCTGTACTTAGGTATTTCTTTGCATTGCATTTACATTGGTTCTCCTAAGTCACTGTATTTACTATCTGCTATTCCTAGACGGTTTGCCGGAAGCTTGCCTAAAAGCTTGCCAAAAGGCTGACCGGTCGCGGGTTCTGCCATGATGGGAACACAACTCTTGGATCTGGACTGCCGCTATACCGTTTGATCCTCCTTTCACTTGTCAGTGTTAGGTGTGAGAGGTATATTAGGTAGTCTTGCTGAGATACCCTTTTTGACCATTTGGGCTAGTTGCATATCGAAAGCCATAGAGACTGTTCTAAACTCGGACATGATGCTTACCCGAATGCAGGATTGCGTGAAACCACATTGTTTGAATAGTGAAAACCCTAGTTCTTGACGAAACTAGGACAGGGTAACCCTACCCCCTCATAGGGGTGTTTTGGTTCTCACTTAATTGGTATGTGCTTTTAGAATGAAACTCTACAGGAATGTGCATATCAGTTGCAAGTTTGGGTATCAGATTTGGGAGCAGAAGTTAGTGTTGAATGCAGTTCTATAACTTTTGATTACAACTGCGCGTTGTTCACATCTGAGTTGAGGTGCTGTGCGGTTTCTGATTTTTTTTTTTTTTTTTTGCTTTTCTCTTTGCTTTATTACTTTTTGCAAGGTAGTTTATCACAATTGCTTCGGACAGTTCGATTACCCCCCAAGCACTGTAGACCCGTGTTAGGAGGCTTTACCGATCTGGTGATCTTGTTAGAGGACAGCCTATGTTTGCTTCACTCCCACCAGTTACTAGACGGAGAAGAGTTAGACATAATTCACCATCTCAGCAATCACCTGTATTTAGTCAGGCACAATCTTCTTTATCTAGGCCAACAAGAGATCGTTCGCCTATTCAGATGACTCAGTACCCTACAGTTAGTATGGAGGACTTGATTCGTCATCTCCAACAAACAGTGGAAACCATGCAGCAAGATGCTGCCCGCCAAGCTGAAGTTATAGCCCAACAAGCCGAAGTGATAAACAGGCTGTTGCAACAGCAACCACAGCCGATAGCGGCTTCTGCTTCTCATGTACCTCCTGCGGGTATTCCAGTACCTGGAATCACTGCCAATGTCCAAGAGAATCGGGGCAATCCAGTAGACCTCATCCCACCACAAGCCTCTAAGGCACCAGTGTACTAAACCGAGGCGCCGCTTGAATTTGAAGTTGACCCAACTGTACTGAAGGTCAACATGCTGGAGAAGCTTCTCAAGCGGGCACAGAGCGTGAACTCAATCCCCAACATCGAAGATGGATATAATGACTCTGCAGTAACCCTACCAGACCGATTCAAAATGGCACACATAGATCGGTTTGATGGCTCTGGAGACCCCATGGTTCATCTACGGTTGTTCTCTGATATCCTGGGGCGATGGGCCTCACCAGACTTCAAAAACTGTCACTTTTCGGTCGGACCTTGTCAGGAATAGCGGCTATCTAGTATGCAAAGTTGGAGGATTCAGTAAAGCAGAGATGGGAAGAAATAACTGAGGCCTTCATCGCACAGTACTCTTACAATACCCAAATTGAGGTCACAACCCATGATCTTGAGGCAACCCGTTAGGAGCCAAATGAGGGCTTCTTGAACTTTGTAACGGGGTGGAGGGCCAAGGCTTCGATGATGACTACTAGACCATTAGAGAAGAATCAAATCAGGATAGTGGTCCATAATCTGCAAGGGAAATTAATCTAGAAGATGATCATCTTGCTGTTGTTCACATTCGCTGAGCTCCATGAGATAGGGGTTCAGATTAAAGATGCAATAAAATAGGGGTTGATAATCGATGAGAAGGAGCAGGCCAAGAGGCCTTTTACGCGCAGTTTCAATGCAACCACTAGTGGTAGCACATCTGCGTGGCCATCTGATGTAAATGTCGTCACCACTACAGCCAAGACTGCCAACCCTTTCACCAGCACAGCTCCACAAACCTCAAACAACCAGGCCCGATTCCAGAGGACCTTCACCTCACTCTATATGCCGTTATCGCAAGCCCTGAGGGTGCTGATCAAGAAGGGGCATCTTATGCCATTAGAGTCACGCCCATTACCCGATCCTCTCCTACATAAACATAACCCAGCCAAATACTGTGCTTTTAACCAGCATGGTCACGATATCGACCAATGCTTCAGGCTGCATCATGAGATTCAAGATCTCATTGACAACAAGGTGATAGCACCACCCCAAAAGCCAAATGTAACTACCAATCCTCTCCCAGCCCATAACCAAGTTCCCCCACCTCGAAAGCTAAACTTAATACATACACTGGCCATCCCATATGACCCAACATATATATCACCCCTTCCCACCTACCCAAACCGGCTGTGTTCATTCCTGAAAGCATGAACTTGTACATGATGGACATATCCACACTTCAACCTCAACTCATGGTGGTGACGGTGGTAGAAGCAGTGAAGTTGGCCTTTGAGGGAAATGTCAGTCCAGTGCCTGAGAGCTATGTAGACTTATCTGAGGGGATGTAAGACTTGTGTTGTTACATTACGCCAGTTGATCAAGCCAAGCCTGAAGTGGTATTGCCGATGGCAGCAGAGGTTAATGTGGTTAGGGAGGATGGCCCGAGTCAAGGTCTGGATGATCTGGCGGAGCTGGAGGAGGACTTCGACAATCTGCAGTTCTATGACGAACAAGATCATGGGACGTGCAGATTGACTGGTTTGGTCTGAATGGGTCGACAGACAACTATGATTGGCTTAGTGACGAGCCTGACAAAGAGGAAGAAACTGAAACAAAACCTAAGGAACTGGGAGCAAGAATTACTGCAATGGCCGGACTGGCCGAGGAAAAGGAAAAACTTCCAGAGAGCATCGGTATCAAGAATTTAGCTCAGGAACTGGGTGTCGTGAGTACTGCGGATACAAAACAAGAAGCCACGTTGAAGTGGTTTGAAAAAGAGAGGGATCAAGACAAACAGAAAGCTGGAATAACCTAACACCCTGTGGGGGGTGCTCATGATGTAAGAATGATCAGAATGGAATTGGACAAGTGCTTGTCGGTTGCCGGAGGTGTATGGTGGGAAGATGATGATCTACATCTGGCCCACACTGATGAGGATTAGGGTGAAAACCTGCCAGACAACACCTGGTACTCTGAAGAGGTTGATCACATGACGAGGAGTGGGCAGTATTTCAAGCCCCCACATTTAGACCAGGCTGAAGCCTCCGGGAAAGATAAAGAGGTAGAGAAGCAGAAGGAAAAATAGTTGGAAGATGAGGCGGTGCTGAAGCAATTAAAGAAAATTCAAGCCGATATTTCAATCTGGGGTCTGCTTATGGCTTCTTGAGTGTATCAACAGGCTGTGCTATCAGCGATGGATAAAGCCAAACTGTCCATTGACACGACTCCTGAATAGCTTGTGGGATTGGTTTTCCCAGAAGGCGTTGCGCCAACTTTAACCTTCTCAAACAAAGAACTGCCGCCAGAAGGCTTAGCACACAACAAACCCCTGTACATATCAGTAGAGTACAGAGAAAAGTCGGTGCCAATAGTATTGGTCGATACTGGGCCGGCTATCAATGTATGTCCGTCGCGCACAGCTTATGCCATCAGTTTGAAACCAGTAGATTTCGTGCCTATAGCCCAGGTGATTCGAGCGTACGACAATACCAGTAGAGAGGTTATAGGCATAGTACAGATCAGAGTTCAATTGGGCCCAGCTCAACAAGATATTGAGTTCCATGTCCTGGATGTGCCAGCCACTTTTAATCTACTGCTAGGGAGACCTAGGCTGCACCAAGTGAAAGCTGTCTCTTCTACCCTCCACCAAATGCTGAAATACCCTCACGGGAAGGGAGTGGCTATTCTGTTTGGGAATTCATTCATCCATCCTCCGCCAGAGGTAACTACACCTGTGCTGCAAATCGTTCATGGCGAGGAGGATGTTTTCCTTTCAGGGTTTACTCTAGCTGAGGCCCGAGTAGTGCAAACCATCTTGGCAGCAGATGAGTGCTTGTATGTCAGCGCCCAATCAATCTATTTCATGAACAAGCTCCAACATATGCAAGGGATGGGGTTGGGTAGAAGTGGTTGGAAAGGCGTCATAGCATTGGCCGATGTACCCATAATCCGTATGTCTTTGGTCTTGGCTATACGCCCACCAAAGAGGATTGGGTTAGGATGGGAAAAGAGATGGCAGACAAAGCCAAAGCTAAGTAGACCGGGAAACGGTATGAGCTTGTTTACAGGTCAATCCGGGGAACGTTGAAGGGCCATTTTGTTTGGGAAGGGAAAGACTTCCCATTTTGCGACTTTTCTAAGCCCTGGTTGAATTCTAAGAAGCAGCGTGTTCCTGGCTTTGAAATCTTCTTTGACTTGCAGCTACAAGACAGTGATACAGAGGTGAAGGCTGAATTGACTGTTGAAGCTGGACAAAGCATGGACAATGACTCGGATAGCAGCAAACTTGAAGTAGGGGCAGCACTGACATGTCTCTTTTTAGATCCTCCGGTCAACTCAGAGAGCTTGGGGGATAACCTGACCATTTCCACGATCGGGGACAACCCGGTATTAACCCTTCTAGCAGTATTTTGGATGCATCTAAAGCACCATCTCTCGTTTGACAACTAGAGGAGGGCTACTTGTCTAGTAGTTCTAAGTCGGGTAGTGAGCCAGAATTTGATTCCACAGAGTCTATGGAGTCGGAATCAGATTCCGGTGCATCTGAGTCTGAGTCCGGTATTCTTGGGGGTGATAGCCCGGATGCCAAGGTCTTGTCCAGGTCATCCTTTTCTTTTCCTTTTGAGTCGGTTGTAATCGAGGAGCTAGATGAGCTTGACCCTATGAATGAAAACGCCACTGTAGATTCTGAGTATTTCTCTGTGGCGCTTGTTTATTGCATTGATGAGGATTTTCAAAATTTTAATGAAAACGAAGATAAAGGAATTCCTCTGGTTTTGAAAAATTTGATTAATCGAGAGGAGAAGAGGTTTGCAAAACTCTTTACTAATGAAATCATTGCTTTTAATGTGGGTACTGAGAAGGATCCGCGTCTGGTCCAGATTGGGTCCACGTTGTCTTCGGAGGAGCGTGAGTGCTTAGTCGCTTTATTAAAAGCTTTCAAAGATGTTTTTGCATGGTCCTACGAAGACATGCATGGAACCGATCTTGAGATTGTACGGCATTGGATCCCTCTTGACCCCGAGGCCTGACCAGTCAAGCAGAAGTTGTGGAGGATACGTCCAGATTGGGCTTTGAAGATTAAGGAAGAAGTTACCAAACAGATTAAGGCAGGGTTCTTGCTTGTGTCGGAGTATCCAACGTGGTTGGCCAACATTGTTCCAGTCCCAAAGAAGGATGGCAGAATCAGAGTCTGTGTTGACTTCAGGGATCTGAATAAGGCTAGTTCGAATGATGATTTTCCCTTGCCACATATTGATGAATTAGTGGACTTCACCGCAGGCCATGCATTGCTCTCCTTCGTGGATGGATTTTCTAGGTATAACTAGATTTTGATGGCGCCCAAGGACCGAGAGAAAATCGCCTTCACTACGTCGTGGGGAACCTACTGCTATCGGGTGATGCCGTTTGGACTGAAGAATGCCGGGGTTACTTATAAAAAGACTGCAACCACAATTCTGCATGATATGATCGATAAAGAGGTCAAGGTGTATGTGGATGACATGATTGTCAAGTCCAAAGAAAGAGAGGGCCACTACACCACCTTGAAGAATTCTTCCAATGGATCAAAGAATACAGACTGAGGTTGAATCCGTAGAAGTGTACTTTCAGCATAACAGTAGGGAAAATGTTGGGTTTTTTGATCACACAATGGGACGTCGAGGTAGATCCTTCCAAAATCAACGCCATCCTAGAAGTGCCACCACCAAGGACTAAAAAGGAGGTGCGTGGCTTTCTGGGAAAAGTGCAATTGATAAGGCGGTTTATTTCAAAATTAACCTTGACTTGTGAACCACTTTTTGGTCTCCTGAAGAAAGGAAAGAAATTCCGATGGCATGGTCGATGTCAATTTGCTTTTGAGCAGATCAAGCAGTACCTTCAAAATCCACCTGTGTTGTCGCCGCCAAAGCCAGGGAAGCCTTTGATTTTGTATTTGTTAGTAATGAACGCAACGATAGAATGCATGCTTGCTCAGGAATCTAAGGATAGGGTGGAGAAAGCCATCTATTATTTGAGCAAGAAAATGATTGATTATGAGACCTGTTATACTCCGCTAGAGAAAGCTTGCTTAGCCTTGGTATGGGCTACTAGGAATTTGAGGCACTACTTGTTAGCTCACTCTGTAATTCTGGTTTCATGATTAGATCCCATCAAATATCTCTTTGAGAAACTAGCACTTACGAGTAGGCTAGCCCGTTGGTTGCTTCTTCTCTCCGAATTTGATCTGAAGTATGCAACTCGCAAGTCGGTCAAGGGGAGAGTGGTAGCAGAGTTCCTAGCATATCACCCAGTAAAAGGGGATGAAGCGGTAGAATTCCTGTTCCCAGATGAAGCTATTCTGCAAGTCGAGGAAGAGATCTGGTCAATGTGCTTTGACAGAGCGTCTAATCAATACAGTTATAGGATAGGTGTGTTGCCGATAGCACCCAACAATTCCCATATACCTCTAGCCTTCAAACTCTAGTTCAAGGTATCCAATAACGAAGCAGAATAGGAGGCATGTATCGCTGCTTTGGAAGCCGCCTTGGAACTAGGGGCAAAAAGGTTAGACGTCATTGGGGACTTGAACCTAGTTATGTCTCAAGCAAATGAAGACTGGAAGGTCAAAGAAGAAAAGATGAAGATCTATCACCAAACCTTTGTTGTTTTGATTCCTAGGTTTGAAAAGTTGACTTTTACGCATCTACTAAGAGAGAACAATAGGTTCGCTGACGCCTTATCAACTGAATCTTCTATGATAGACATCCCACTTGGAGTCCGGATGCGTCTGATCATTATTGAGCAAAGATATATGCCGCCTACGAAACTATTGCCGCAATAGATGCAACGCAAGATCAAAGCCCTTGGTACTACGATATTTGGAACTTCTTGGAAAATGAGGTTTATCCACCAGGGGCAAATGCCAAAGACAAGAGGGCAATACAGCGGATGGCCGTCCAATTTATCATCTGCGGAGGTAAATTGTACAAGAGAGGTAATATGGGAATGCACAAGTTGTGTGTCGAAGCAGAGGAATCAAAGCGCCTGATGGAGGTCATCCACTGGGGAGAGTACAGAGTGCACATGAACGAAGTAATGTTAGCCTGGAATATTCTCAGGCATGGTTACTACTGGTACACTATGGAAGAGGATTGTATTGGTTTTCTTCGGCGATACCACAAATGCCAAATTCATGCTAATCACATGAACATCCCGCCGTCAACACTGTACAACATGACTTCACCATGGCCTTTCTCAGTTTGGGGAATTGACGTCATTGGGATAGTCACACCCTCAAATGGGCATGAATACATTCTGGTGGCAATTGACTACTTCATGAAGTGGGTGGAAGCTCAGCCTTATGCAGTGTTGAAAGCAGCGCGTGTGGCTAAGTTCATCCGAAACAACATCATTTGCCGTTATGGAGTCCCAAACGAGATCATTTCAGATAGTGGTTCCCACATCAAGAAGGAAGTGATTGACTTATTGGAGAAATACAATGTGGTTTTTCATAAGTCATCTACATACCGGCCGCAAACCAACAGAGCTGTTGAGGCCGCCAATAAGAACATCAAGCATATTTTGCAGAAGATGGTTGAGACCTATAGGGACTGGCCAAACAAATTACCATTTGCACTCTGGGGCTACAGAACTTCAATCCGGACGTCTACAGGGGCAACTCCTTACTCTCCTGTCTATGGGATAGAAGCTGTTCTACCAATCAAAATAGAAGTCCGGTTACTGCGAGTTATGGCTAAGTGTCAAATAGCAGAGGCAGACTGGCAGCAAAGCAGGTTCGAAAAACTAATGTTGTTTGATGAGAGAAGGCTGAAAGCATTGTACCATGTTTAGGGTTATCAACATAGGATTGCTAGGGCTTTTAACAAGAAGGCTAAGTCCCAGAATCTCAAAGAGGGAAATTTGGTGCTGAAAGACAACCGAGCCCCCATCCATGACCCTAGGGGCAAGTTCAGACCCAATTGGATTGGTCCTTACATCATCAGGTGGAGCTGCTATTCTCATGGACCTGGATGGCCTAGAATTTTCCCAATCGATCAACATGGACAAGTTGAAGAAATACTATCCCTGAGAGGCTTACTAGGCCGACAACCCGGAAGGGCGACCTAGGTAACAAGAAGGTTGTGATCTCTACTATGAGAGAAGAACTGGTTATAGTGCTGAGCAGTGTGGTATTCAATCAAGGGGCAATTTGTGATCTTTTGATTTAGGGTTGTACATCTCGAGGATTGATTCTGTGCATGTCAAGTGGTGATCCTTTTCGAAAACGGTTTTGAAAAGTTTTGATAAAAGTTGTTTTTTGCTCAAATTTTGCCTTTTACAACTTGGACCATTTTTGGACCAAAAGGAAAATTCTCAATGCTCACAACTTTTGTTTCATTGATTTCAATACAAAGTTCTCCAACTCTCGATACAAATCAAAGTTCCTTTTATTACATTCATAAAACTTGAAAAGTAAGATCAAAGCAATCAACTAGGGGAATAGATGAGTCAGGTGCTCCTGCGTCCCTCGTTTGTGCTTGTGGAAGCTTCTGATGCCAAAGTGGGCCCGGTTTGTGCCTCATCTTCAAGCCAAGCCAGGCACTCGCCAGAAATAGCACAGCTGAAACTAGGGGCTTGGGCCAGAAGCTCTCTTGTCCTCCAAGCAATGAGGTATCTAGCCAAATGTGAACCTCGGATGGGGAATGAAACCAGATACTCTTCCCCTTCCTCTAGGCAGGTCTGATCATGTCCAAACTAACATCTGAATATGAACGGGAAGTAGAATACACAGTGTGTAAGGCTGATCAGCTGAATGCCAGGTTGTCGAGTCATACTGTAGCTCATTTCGGTCACATTAAGCCAAGGGCAACTCCAAGTAATGTCAGTAGCAGATCTATTGCACATCCAGTGGCACCACCATCCCTCGTTGGGGAAATCCACTAGCTGTTGGCTAAAAAGGTATGCTCAAGCTGAGTATGCAGGGCAAGAGTACACTGCCTTCAGTTTATCCATCAGCCACATCTTGGAAGGGATGAAAGAACAGAGAGATTAAAGAATAGAGAGATGTATATTGAGAGAAAAGTGAGAAAAGAGCTTTTGAGAGAAAAACAAAGCATGAGTGCCGAGCGATGTGAGAAACACATATTAGAAAGGGTGGGAAACATTACCTGAAGAAGTAATGGACTTCCTGGAAATTTGATAGTCTCTCGCTAATGGAAGGCGTCTAGGCCCATCAAAGTCTCGGCCAGCACTAAGCTAATGCAACTCTTGCTCTCTTTCAAACCTTGGGCCACTTCAATTAGCCGAATGCCAGACCCCAACATTAGGGTTAGAAGTGGCTTAGTTAGCATCTCCACTAAGAGTAGAGTCACCTGTCGGTGCTGAGGTTGTATTGGACCAGGGGTGTCGGGGTTGTGAGACAGAGGTTGCCGGTCGCCGACTTCCTTTTGCTTTTGTGTTGATTGATATGTTGAGCTTTGATGTCATTTTGGGTATGGATTGGTTGTCATCCTATCAGGCCATTATTGATTGTTACCGTCAGTGGTTACGGTGTGCACCTTGAGTGGTGATTGTTTCTATTTGCTAGGAGACTGAGTTGATAGAGCCGTGTTGCCAGTGTGTGATCTGCGTGGTCGGGCGAGCTTAGTTTTCTCCTTGCTACATTCTTAGGTGTTGAGAGTGATGTGGTCTGAGTAGAGTTGCGGAGGATAGTTTGTGAATACCCAGACATCTTTCTCAAGGATCTCACTAGTTTACCACCTCACCGTGAGGTTAAGTTTTCTATTGATTTAGTGCCTGACACGATACCGATTTCCGTGGAACCATATAGATTTGCACCCACCAGTTGAGTGAGTTGAAGATTTAACTCCAAGAATTGCTAGATAAGAGCTTTATTTGCCTTAATACTCCGGCTTGGGGAACACCGACTCTCTTTGCCAAGAAAAATGATGGCACATTGCGAGTTTGTATTGATTACCAGAAGTTGAACCGGGTAACTGTTAAGAACAATTATCCATTCCCTCGTATAGATGACTTGTTTGACTAATTGAAAGGGTTTTGTTGATTTTCTAAGATAGACTTGAGATCAGGTTATCACCAGTTGAGAGTGAAGGAGGAGGCTATTTAGAAAACGGCATTTTGTATGTGGTATAGCCATTATGAGTTCCTAGTGATGCCTTTTGGGTTAACCAACGCACCGACTTTGTTTATGGATTTGATGAATTGAATTTTTCATGAGTTCTTAGACCATTTTTTAGTTATCATTGTTGATGACATCTTGATTTACTCACCCTCGGAGGAGGAACATGAGGAACACTTGCGGATTGTGCTTGAGTTTCTTAGAGCCCACAAATTGTATGCTAAGTTCGGAAAGTGTGAGTTCTGGTTAAAGGAGGTGAAATTCTTAGGCCATGTGGTATCCAGGGAAGGGTTGACTGTAGACTCTTTTAAAATAGAGGCAGTGTAGGATAGGGAGCAACCTAAGAATGCCTTTGAGATCTGGAGTTTCTTAGTGTTAGCTGGGTATTACTGACGTTTTGTGAAGGATTTCTCTAGATTAGCCTCACCGTTGACTAGACTGACGAGGAAGGGAATTAAATTTGTGTGGAGTGAGACTTGTGAGAAATCATTTCAAGAGCTTAAGGTTAGACTTACCACTGCTCCAGTGTTGATTATTCTATAGAGGGGTTTAGGCCATTTAGTGTATTACGATGCGTCTCGGGAATGTTTAGGTTGTGTCTTGATGCAAGAGGAAAAGGTAGTTAGCTTATGGCTTACGTCAATTGAAAACACACGAGAGAAACTATCTTACTCATGACCTAGAGCTAGCAACAGTGATTTTTGCCTTGAAAATCTGGAGACATTACCTTTATGGTGAGAAATTTGAGGTATTTTTCGATCACAAGAGCCTGAAGTATCTGTTTTCAAAGAAAGATTTGAATCTAAGGTAGAGAAGGTGGATGAAATTTATGGAGGATTACGACTTTGAGTTGCATTATCATCCGGAAAAGGCCAATGTAGTGGTCGATGCCTTGAGTAGGAAGTCCATTAGCAGTGTAGCTAGTATTGCCACCCAGGAATGGGAGATCTTGAGCGCTATTCGTGAGTTTGACTTGCATCATGGCAAGTCCGTTGAGTCTGCAGCCTTGTTTATTATGATTGCATAGCCTACACTTGTGAGTCAAGTTATGGAAACACAATAGGGTGATCATGAGGTGGAGTCTATCTGGGAAAGAATATCTAGTGGAAAGGCAGAGAAGGGCTTAAACGTCTATTCTGACTCGAGCATTAAATATCTTGATCATCTTTTCGTGCCAAAGTCTTGTTGAGAAGAGGTACTCTAGGAGTTCCACCATTCGCACCTTGTGGTATATCTGGGAGGCACAAAGATGTATCACTACCTTAGTTGCCAATTTTGGTAGAGGGGGATAAAGAGAGACGTAGCCTTGTTTGTATCGAGGTGTTTTACTTGTCAGGAAGTGAAGGCTGAGGATCAGAGGCCAGCAGGTTTGTTGCAACCCTTGCCTATAGCCAAGTAGAAGTGGGAGCATGTCACGATGGATTTTGTTGTAGGTCTTCTGAGGACTCAACAGGGTAATGATGCCTTATGGATGATAGTTGATCGGTAAACTAAGTCAACACACTACGCACCTATGCGCATGAGTGACTCAGTAGATTATCTTGCCGACTTTTATGTTAGGAACATAGTCCGACTTCACGGGGTTCCTGTGACCATCGTTTCGGATAAAGATCCACATTTCACAACTCAGTTGTGACAGAGCCTACAAACTGCTTTGGGCACTAGATTGACATTTAGCATTGTCTATCATTCTCAGACTGACGGGCAGTCAGAGCATACCATTCAAATCCTAGATGATATGCTTTGGGGCTATGTTCTTGACTTTAAGGGGTCGTGGGAGAGGCACTTGCCTTTAGTGAAGTTTGCTTACAATAATAGTTTTTAGGCGAGTATTGGCATGACATTTTTTGAGGCCTTGTATGGCCGACCATGTAGATCTCCAATGTGTTGGGCCGAGGTGGGCGATGCACCTATGTTAGGTCCTAAGTTAGTCCGGGAAATGACGGAGAATGTTGGACTTATCCGTAAGAGGTTGGTTTTGGCTCAGAGTCGTCAAAAGAGCTATGCTGACTGTAGGAGGAGACCGTTGTCTTTTAAGGTAGGAGATCATGTCTTCTTGAAGATATCACCTAGACGGGGTATGATGAGGTTTGGGAAGAGCGGGACATTGTCTCCTAGATTTATTTGGCCTTTTGAGATCCTTGAATGTGTTGGGGATGTAGCTTATCATTTAGCCTTGTTGCCACAGCTTTCCAGGGTTCATGACGTATTTCATGTCTATATGCCTCAGAAGTATAAGCCAGATCCATTGCATGTGTTGGATTGGACCGAGTTAGAGGTTGATAAGGATGCCTCGTATGAGGAGAGACCAGTTAGAGTCTTTGATACACAGGACCAAGTATTGCGAGGCAGGACAATTCCTTTGGTAAAAGTGTTATGGCGACACCACGAGGTTGAGGAGGTGACTTGGGAACATGAGGTAGAAGTCCGTGAGAAGTATACAGACCTTTTTGTTGATGTTTGAAAGTTGTAATAAAAATTTTGTTATGTTGATTAACTATAAAACATTACATATGTTTTGGAAAAAGTAAATTGTATATTCAATGTTGAGAGCTTTGTTTATTGTTGCTATGAGAATGAATGACTGGTGGATAGGTCATGGTTTTGAGGATGGATGGATCATTGTTATGTTGATTTAAATACAGTGGTTATTGTGTTGATTTTAAAATTTTGGGGATGAAATTAAAAGGGGGAGGTTATAACAATCCCGATTTAGACCCGACTCATTTATTGTTTTGGATCCAGGATTCCTTGTCGTGATGGTTGTTCATGCCTTCTTTCATCTTATCCCTTGTTGAGTTTGGTTCTTGGAGTGCCGTTGTTGCGTTTGGAACAGGTTGGGAGTCAGTTTTTCAAAATCGTTGTTGCCCAAATTTTGGCTTGTTCGCTCGAGCGAACTTTCTTGCGCTTGAGGGAACTTTGAGAAGTTCCAGTTATTTTGTAGGTCTGCAAAACTACTAGGAGTATGGCATTTCTCGCACGAGCAATGTTTCTTGCGCTCGAGCAGTCTTGGTTGGAGCGATCCTTCTTACACTTGAGCGGTGTTTTGGAACTGTTAGTACTTTTGTAGGCCTGTAAAAGTACCGAGAGGTGGTATTCTTCACTCAAGCGGTCTCAGTTATTGTGTCTGGTTACTTGAGCGACCATTCCTACACTCGAGCGGTCTACACGTATATCATGAGTCATTTTCTCATCTCTCTCTCTCTCTCTCTAAACATTTTAAAATCTCAGATTTTCTTCCTCTCTCTCTAGAAACCATCTTTAAACCTCAAATACACAATCATCCATTGATCTCTACACCATAGTCCCTTTGAGAAAAAGGTAGAGCTCACATAGAACTTTCATTTGATCGAAGCAAAGTCTATTTTCGACTCCATTGAAGTTTCAACCTTGCTCTTGCTTGTCTTCTAACTTGAGGTAGGGATTTCTCCACACTTTTGTATAGTTTTTAACTTAGTTATTTTATTTTCTAAACAATGTTGTGATTTGGAAATTTTTAACAAAATCTAGGGTTTTAGTTTAAAATTCAAAAAAGGAATTTTCAAAGGGGTTCCTGGATATATGATTGTGGATTTGTAATATGGTTGAGTTGTGATTAAATGGTGGATTTTTATCCTTGGAATTGATTTTTAAAGAAATCGAATTTTACACCAAAATGTGAATATTTGATTTTGTAAAGACGAAATGGAAATGTGTTGGATTTTATGGAATTGGAACGATGATGATGATGGTGGTGGAGTTGGATATGCATTATCACTCATATCTTGAAATTTTAGAATGTTTACCTTTATTGAAAATGATCTATCTATTTAGAGATATCTATTTTGGGCTATCGGTGGAGGATAGTTATGATTGTTGTACAAATTGCATGAGAATTAGGAGAATTGAAACTAATTTCTCATCCATTGCATTGAGCATTTGTTGCATACATAACACATTGAAAATGTATATTGTTTTGAGAAAAAGAGGTGAATACCTTGGTGAATCTGGGTAGGGGGTGTGATTGTGGTATTATTGTTGGCCATGTGTGTCCTTGGTGAAAGTCCAAAGACTTGTGCGGTTAGGTGCCGAGCCTTCCGGTTAGTTAGTAGTACTTGTATAGCCTACTTGCAGCCATGTACCTAGATATTCCCAGTGTTGTATCCACTGCCCTAGTTTCTATTGTAAAGAAAGTGATTTCATGAATTGTGATATAATTTGACATTGCATCGTTTGGAAAAGAGATATTAAATGTTTTGGCGCGAGCATTGCATATGCATTCACCTTATACCTTTGTTAAGATTCATACACTGTGTTAGAGTATCTCTATTGGGTTTTGGCTCACCCTATGTAGAAAGCCATTTTTAGGTGTTGATAATATGCCTGAGCTAAGGCTGTAACTTGGAAGAATGTGGAGCCAAGAGTTTCTTGTTTTGTTTTTGTTGTAATTATTTTATACAAGCCTAGGGCTTTATTTGTATTGAGTTTAAACTCACTTTTGTTGTAACCAAGTATCGTCTTGGGAAGCTGTACCCATTACGGCATTTACATATCTGTTTAACTTTTATTTCATACCAATAACATGTGGCATATGCTATAGATTCAAGGTTAGGACTTATGAATGTATAACTGCATGTGTCACCTTTTTGTACAACGAGATCATATGAATGGAAGGGTACTTTATTTAGACTATACTGTTATTTAATTAATATTCTGAGATGAATTATGGTTATTATTTTCGGGGCGTTATAACCCCACTCATCAAGAGATACAATACCTTGAATATACAAAGAATGGTAAATGATTTTACTAGTATTGACTCAATCATAAATGGGTTTAATGACAATGGACTGGTGATGGTAAAGAATATGTTTGTAAAAAGAAATTGACTTGTCTGGATGGGAAGGATTAAAATGTCATCCAAAAGGGAAATATGATTTGACTAACTCAATAAGGTTATGGATATTTTTGTGGACTGGTTCTTTGTTGAAGAGGTTGGATGAGTAAGGTTTAAGAACATAATCTATCTTGGCGTTGACCTGTATGGATAATTTGGAGGCATGATGTGCATTAACTGAGAGGCAAATGGGTCAGCTGCAAGGGCAAAAGTGTAACTAAGTTTAGGAATAGTACCAAGAATTTGGTATCTATTTACTAGGTCGACTGGTGGTGTTGCAATTGCTTGAGTCGATGGTATTATAGCAAGTGGTTTAGAATGAGGCTTCTGACTTGACATATGTAAGGAAAAATTTGCAGATTAGCATCCACTAAGGGTATCTAATAATCTGGCAAGATGTATAAAACATCTGCAATGACCAATCAATGAAAATCGTCATTGAATATTATGGTAGTTAACTTCAATAAGGAATATGTATTTTTACTAGAGTTTTTGAAAATGTTTGTGACTATCCACTCTGTAAAAATTTGTGGGTAAGAAAATCAAGGATAGAATTTTGACTGCCTTGAATATATTCAATATCAAAATAAAAAATACTACGAAAATATTGCCAAAGGGAAAAAATTTGCTTACTAGCAATATTTTGAACATCTTTTTTCAAAACATATTTAGCAATTTTACAATCAACACGTACTAAAAATATTTGATTTAAAATATCATACTGAAATTTACTAATACATAATACAATAGATGAAATTTCTTTTTAAATAGTACTATAACTTTTTTTGTGTGGTATTCCAAACTCAAGAATGAAAACGAACAATATGTTCAGATGACTTGGAATTGACTTTTTCAAGAAGAATGACACCATAACCAATATCAGAGACATTAGTTTGAATAATTTGAATGAACCTTCAACAGGAATACTAAGACAAGGCAAAGTCTTGACATATTGTTTAATCTTTTGAACAATAGAGGTATGACTAGGAGACCAAGGAGGAGGATTGTCTTTCAACCGATCAAAATGAGGTTGACAAGTTTACTAAGGTCTTTGTAGAACTCAACAATGTAACTAAGGGATCCTAGTTTTTGTCCAATATTTCATCAGGAAATTCACTAGCGAATTCAATTGATAGACTGATAGAAAGAATTGTTTTTTGATGAATTTGACAGCCTAAAACTCTGAATTTAGTTTGAAATAATTTGATTTTAAGAGCAAAGATGACTAAACCAATATGTTTAATAATGTAGAGAAATTACTGGAGATGTTTCCAATGCTCTTCAATGGACTTAGAGAAGATGAGAATATCATCAATGTACACTATAGACAAATGACTTAGGGGATTAAGTATTTCATTCATAATATTATGGAATTCACTAGGTTTATTTTTTAATCCAAAGGGCATTACATTCCACTCGTAATGTCCAAAGGGGGTGGTAAAAACAGTTTTATATCGATCACTAGGGTTAAGTTGGATTTGCCAAAATTCACTTTTAAGATCAAATTTACTAAAGATGATTGCTCAGTTAGGTCTTTTAATTAAATATTTTTTTAATTTGGGATTGGATATCTAATCCACTCTAAGACTTTGTTTAATGGTTTGTAATTAGGTTCAAGTTCAACATTTTTATTGACATAGAAGGTTGGGCATGACCAAGGTGATTTACTTTTACGAATAATTTCATTTTTGAGTAAATCATTAATTTCTTCCTTACATGTTTCCATTAATTTATTATTCATTTGGATTGGTCTTGACTTAGTAGGAATGTGGTTTTCATTAAAGTTTTTAATTTAAAGGAGATTGACTACATGTTTTTCTCTATGCCAAAAGGCACTAGGAAGAGTAGAACAAATTGTTTTTTCTAAATGAATTTTAAATTTGTCAATTTTTTCAATAAGAATATGATTAGTTAATTGACTTTCAGTCCTTTTATATTTAACTTCTTCTTTTAAAAATTTTAACTGGCTGATTTTTTGGTTTAATATATTAATTGATTGAGAGAGTGAGTAATCTTTTAACTGGTTTAATTCTTTTATTTCAGGAGGAGCTAGGAATTTGCAAATGCTTGGGTTGTAATACCATGATTATTAGTAGTGAATGGGTATAGTAAATAAATTAATGGGACACCTAAAATGACTTTATCAGTCATATTTTGTACTAGAACAAATGATGTTTTAAAACAAATATTATTTTGATAAATATGAACTTTAAGTAATTTATATTTATAACACATTTGATTGCCATTAGTTGAGCTTAATTGTTCACTTGTTTTATGATAGTATTTAGTAAAGCTTATGCCTTCTTGAATACAATTAAAATCAACGTGCATATCAATTAAGGTTATGACTTCCATTTTATAATCATTAATTACTAGTTTTACTTTTGAATGTCATTTCTGGATATTTATTTTATTAATTATGTTTACTTGGTTATTTTCTTGATTATTTTATTCACTATTAGATTTATTGGAACGATTATAAAAAAATTCATGACTTGGAGTATTCAGTACAACAAAAACACATTTTAGTGACACCATACTAGTGGACGTATCAATTTTACTTTCAAAATCATTAAGACTTTTATTAATTTTTAATATAGCAATTTCGTCTTCTAAATATTTATCTTTAATTTTCAATTCTTTAATAGTTAATTTAATTTGATTAATTTCATTATGTAAATCTTATAGAGTTACTTCTTTATATTTATCTTTTGTAAATCTTTCTAAAGTAGTCGTTAGACTAATAATTAGTTTACTTATAGAAGATTTACTTTCTTTTTTTAATTTATTAGTATATTTTCTTTTTAATTCAAGATTGCCTAATTTACTAATTAATTCAATTAATGAATCTTCTTCTAGTTGTGATTTACTAAGGATATTAACTTGTTTACAACATGTATCATTACATCCTAATTCTATCTGATGATTATCAGTATCTTTACTAGTAAAATAATATTTAGAGGTATCACTAGATGGGTTGCTAGATTGATCCTGAGTATTAATTAACTCGAATATTTCAAATATTTTACTAAATTCATTAGTAATTTGTAATTGATTAAGCTTTTCTTTAACTTTACATTTATTAGAATAATGACATTTTTTTACCACAATTATAGTTGGTAATATCTTGAGTTGATTTTGACTTTTGATTAAAGTTCTTATTTTGCTTATGATATTTGATTTTGGGTTTACCATAATATTTAATAGGTGATTTAGTAGGTGAATGTTTCTTATTATTATATTTAGTAGGTGAATGTTTCTTATAATATTTTTATGATGTTTTTGACGTGATGGTGCTACAGGAGGTAGACCGTACTGTGCGCAAAAGTTACCTAACTCATACTTAGCTTTGTGTTTATTTTTAGCAGCTTCTTGACTAAGTTTCATATTTATACACATTTTTAATCCTTCTTTTTAAATTGTACTAATTATATCACCATATGTTAAATTATTGTATTCAATTATTCCTGTAAGTTCACTAAGGACATCTCTAATTTTATGAGCAAAAAGATTAGGTAAGCCATTAATGAATTTTTCTTTCCAAAATGATTTAGTATAATCATCTCGAAGCATGACTCTAAATGTAAAGACATCCTTATACCAACGAAAATAACTTAATGATTGACAACTAAGTTGATCATGTATTCTAGAATGAATGTTATTAGGTGTTCCTATAAAACGTTTAACTATGGTAAATATTAAAGTATTTATTCCATCAAGTTTACTCATCCCTATTTCTTCATAAAATATGGGAAATTCGTTATCATCAATTTGAATAGCATGTTGAATAGAATCACATATGTCATGAGTGAAATACTTGTCCCACCATGATTTAAGCATTCCAGTAAAACCAGAAATAAGGAGGGAGACTATCTCAGGTTGAGTATAATTAGGATAATTACTAATAACTATTAGCGACCATAGACATGTAATTTAGCTTTTGGAGGATTTGATTTTCACTAAGACCATCAATATTCCATTCATATAATTTTTTAGCAGAAACGGAAAATTGATTATTAATATTACTTTCTTCAAATTGAAGATCAGGTGGTGTGCGTTTAGTATACCAATTTTTGGTAAGAGTAGTAGGATTAACCTTGGGGTGTACTATCCTATTAAGATTAGTAGATTGAAATTGTTTTTCTATTAATCTTATTTCATTATCAGAGGAGGTGGATGACTCATTATTGGTGTTGAGAATAGGTTGTTGAGTGATAACTAATACACCTTTATCCTTGGAACGTTTAGTAGATGATGTGGCAGTTTTGTTAAATATTTCTTCAATAGCATCAACTGTATGAGCATCTTGTGTGACTAAACTAAGTTTGCGGCTGTCACTAGGTAAATTGATAAGTGGCTTTTTAATAGTTTTACTAGTGGAAGTGTGACTATTTGAATAATCATCAAAGGTTGTTTCAATTTTATCTAATTGTTTATCAATAGTTTTTAAACATTGATTAGTATAATTATTTTGTTCAATAACTTTCTTAATCTCATTTTCATCACCTGGTATTTTGAAAGGTGAAGCATTAATAGTTGATCCTCTATGTTCAATTAAAATTGTTTCAAGAGGAGGATGACTGAAGAAACAAAAGTACTAGTAGTTTTTGTTATATATGTCTAAGTATGTATGTAAATAATGTATATATAGAAGTATATTTGTATATATATATAGATGTGTGTGTGTGTGCATACTATTCGGGTCTATGCTTGTTGGTTTTTATTGTTCACTGCAATTGGGTTCCAAAGCGTAGGAAAATGTCATCGTCAAGCATAATTATTCTTGGAAGTCGCAATGTCATTTTTATAGGGATTTATTGTGCAAGTCCAAGTAGTTTGTGAAATTTTGATTTGAAACGAAATTTGATTTTGGTCACAGGTAGTTGTAAATGAAAGTTTGATGAGATTAAGATTCGGAGATCCACTCACAACAGCTCAATGATGTTTGCTAACAACTTCTTTTTATAACTCAATTGAAATTCATATAAAAGTTGATCTCAATCGGAAAGTTTAACAATTTAGTTCACGAAAAATATTTTTCAAAAGATGATTTCATAAAAACTTGATTGTCTTAACATGTCAAAACTAGTAATTTAATTCGGAGGGATATTTAAGCATTCACCGTACCTAGAATTAACGATAATCAAAGAATTATACAGAATAAAATACAATTCCAAATAAAATAACCAATCAAATAAAATATAACCTTACATTAAAACCATGAAGAATAGTTGGCAAACATCAAACACTTATTGTGACTTCACTCCTTACCTTAGCAAAATGCTTAGCTACTCATAGGTCAAAAGCATAAACTTGAAATATAGAAATATGAATTAAAAGAGAATGAGGACTTTGTTTACAGAAGAAAGTTACACTCTCGACTCTCCTCAATTGAGGCTCCATCCTCTCTATTTACAGACCAAGAGAAGAACAAAACCAAACAAAAATATAAATTTGCCAATTTAGGTTTTTCTACAAATAGATGACTATTCCACTGACTTTTTGTGATGACCTGGTATGGCATTAGTTTCGTTTTCCTTAGTTTAACCTTTGGTTATCTTTCCGGGTGTCGGGTTGGCTTTGAACCTTGTTAATTGTTTGGGCTTGTTGCGTTCGTGATTTTTTCTCCAAAGTTCTGCTTTTGTTTTTTTCCTAAAGGTGCGAAGTTGGATCCGGAGGGCTTGAATTTTGAGCTAGAAAATTTTCTGGGCTGGATGGCTGAGCCGCATGTACGGGGCCTTGGGCCGTACGTGCGGGGGAAAGGCCACACGTGTGGGAGGTGAGGCCACACATACAGAATTCAGGGGTTGTTTGGTCAGCACACTGCAATATATGTAGGTGCTGGAGGAGGTGCAGCAAGGGAAGGCCGCACGTGCAGGGATGAAGGCCGCACGTACGGGAAAAAGGCTCCGCACCTGCGGGGGCACGTGTCGCACGTGCGGGACACTGGGTAGCCCAAATCTCTGTTTTATTTCCTCTGTAGGGCTGTGTTTGTATCACTTTTGGCTCATCTCTCTCTCTCTAAAAATCATCTCCTCTTCCTTCTCTCTACATTTCATCCACCAAAACACATAGAGTTCTTGATTTCTCAAGATCTATTGCACTTCTAACCCTAGTTCCTTCATCAAACTGGGAGAGCTCCTCAAGAACTACATTGTGGATGGTGGAGATTAGACTTGGGCATCTTTGATTTCTAGGGTTTCACCTCCTTTTCTTCATCAAACTTTGAGGTAGGGACTTCTTGAGTTATATATACATGTTTTGCATTATTGATGATGATTTTGAAGGTTCTCTTGAAGCTATTATGTTAGTTTTGATTTTATGGCTCAAAATGTAGATATTTTCAAAAGTGAGTTTCAAAAATCTTAAATCCACTTAAGATAGCATCTTGAAGGTTGAAATTGTTTAGATAAGAGAAGGATGTGTCCTTGAGGGTCCCTTTCATGTATTTGGTGTGTGTGTGTGTGTTGTTTGTAAAGAGGAAAGCCAAGAATTTTGTGGGGGTTTCTTGAATAACGGAAGATGAGAGTTTTATGGGTGATATTATATATATATATATATGTATTTATTCATGTTGGTGTGCCATGATAAATAAAGAAAGTGGAGGTTTTCCTTGTTTAATTACAAATGCATTTATATAGTGATGTTGGATTTCTCTACTCATGAAAATTATTGAGATGGGAGGTTGTTGTTTAAATTTTACAATCGTTTAAAATGATGAAATGATGGAAGTGCACGCATGGTGGACATGTTGTTGTATTAATGATAATTGGTCACAAACTTTGGGCTATTTGTGGAATAGCATTACAAGGAGAAAAAGAAATTTGATCATTATTGTATATTGTTGATATTGTGTTGAAAGTGGACAATTATGGCATTGCTTACTCATTCAACTGATTATTACAAAATTTTTATTTAGCTTTGGCATGTTGTGCAGACATTTCTAGCATCTATTGTTACAAGTGTTGAGTTGAGATTTGAAATCATTTACTTTGAGAAAGGAATAATGTGAAATGATATTATTGAAATGTTTTGGGGTAAATATGTTGGTAAGACCGGGTAGGAGGTGTAGTTGAAACTGATTAAGTTGGACTAAGTGTCCGGGGTGAAAGACCGAAAACACGCGCGGAGGAGGTACCACTTCCCTTCTGGTTAACAACTGGTAAAATGGGGTTATTGGTAGTGCTTGTTGAGCCTACTTGCAGACACCAACCTAGGGATTACCTGAGTCGTATTTACCGCCCCTATTGATTAAAATTGGAAGTTTCGAAATTGTTAAGATGGCAAATTGTTTTTGAAACATGGTGATTTTCAAGAAGTGCATGAAAAATGAAATTTTCTTTATAATGGCATTGCATGGCACTTGCATTTACATTTAATATTGGAGGTTTGCATAACTGTATATACTTTGTAAGGATTCTCTATTGGGCTTTATGCTCACCCCTATGGGTTTTTGGTGCAGGAAAAGATGTGGTGATCCCGCTGAATTGAAGGTGTGGACATATTTTTGTGAAGAGTAGATGACTCTATTTTGTTGTAAATTTACTTGTTAGCCAAGGGCTTTAAGTGTATGGGTTCGTGAAACCATTTTTGTGTAACCGGACTCAATGCCTCGGAAGATGTAAGCCCTTAAGGGCATTTTAATTACTTGAGACTAGATACTTCACATGCTATAGATTCCTGTGTTTTTCATACCATTGAATGTATATTCGCATGTGAAACTTTTGTGTAAACTCGTTCATTAATCAAGTAAAGATGGAAGGATTGTCATCATTATTTAGTGAATGTTGGTTGATGTGGTTGATTCATGTTTTTTTATTTTTGGAGCGTTACACTTTTTGTCCCCCTAGATGATAAAAGATGAAAGTTTTGGATCTCTGATATGCCTATCTACAGATGCAAACCTCATATGAATCTGAATTTTAAATCAAAATTTGTGCCCGAAATAGTGAGGCTGTCCAGAACATATTTTTCATCTTCAGTTTTCATTCCATTCCCTTTTTGCCTTATTCATGAACCTAATATGGTTGCCTCTTTTTTTCTCTTTCATTTCCTTTCTAAAATTTGCACATCAACCGAAATTTTTATTTATTTTCAAGTTGTTCTGCAAAAAGTAAAATTAATCTATTAAAGTCACAAAGTACAAATAAAATAAGGGAATCAATATTATAAAAGTGCATTAATATCTAAAAATAGTAGAATAATTATACACCTTCTGCCATTCATCATTCTATCATTGAAATTGGGTATACTTTTCACCATACTCACAGTCAGGTTAACATATACATATATGTATATATATGTGTTCAATAGGAAGTAGGCCAGGCACTATAGACGGGTATCTCTAGCCTTGTAAGCAGCATTGTATGCCACCACTCGAGAGTCCAGACTGAAAATACATGCATAGATACTAGTCTAATGATATAGGCTGACAAGAGAAGCACCCCTATACTTTAAATCAAGTTCTAATCTCATAATTCTGTCTTTCTATCATTACTAAAGTTAAAGAAAATTAAAAGTGGATGGACTAAAGTGAGATTTTGGTGAGACTGTCGTTGGAATGTGTACCACATCGCTTGGAGTTCCCCCATATGTGCTACTTATAAGGCTTCAGTTTCCATTTCCTTAATACTTGAGTTTTAAGGAGAATTGTGGGTTAGGCTTTTCAATTTAGTATCAGAGCTTGGCTGGGCCTGTGATTGGTGTGCCCGGCTACTGTATGTTGTGGTCCAAGAGGGTGTGATGGAATGTGTCCTTCATCGCTTGGAGTTGCCCTATCTGTGCTAAATATAAGGCTCTAGTTTCTTTCTTCTTAATACTTCAGTTTTAAGGAGAAGTGCGGGCTGGGCTTTTCAATTAGTGTGAGGACTAAAGTGAGATTTTAATAAAAATGTAATGGTGATAATGGGAGAGAAAAAAAATGTCACATATGTGTGAAATGAAAATTTCTATCAAATTTGTTAACGGCAGATAAACGGAAGAGTAAGATTGCAACTTGACTTAAAGTATATGGAGTTAACTATTGCAATTAGAAGTGAACACCATATAATTATATTTTAGTAAAAATACAAGAGTACTAAATGTAAACTACCATAAAAATGAATATGAAAATACAATATGATATTTTATATTATATATGCTAGACAACAAAGATTGTGAATGTCTAGTTTGTTTATCTCATATAGTGACATGTCACCAACCTATGTTCTTTTGTTGGGTCCTTGAGATTAACTTGTTTCAAGACATCTTGAATTAACAATTTTATATTCAAGGACGAAGAACCCCCCCCCCCCCACCCTTTTTCATTGCCCTCTTTGCCATCTCCCTAAGCACTTTCTCTCTTCTCTTTCTCTCTTTTCCTTCCACCATTTCAATCATTACTTTCTACATAGATTCCTTAACTGCCTCTCTCTTAACCAACAGTCCATACTTGTCCTCCCCAAATATGTGCCTAATTGCTTGGGCCCCAACACTCACTTTTATCTCCAAGACCCGTACAACCAACTTCTCATTCAAAAATTGCTCTGTGAACATCAGCCATGTTATCATCGACACACCAGAACATATTTCTTCCAACGTTGAATTCCATCAACAATGTGTTAAAAATGCCCCCACCGCTGGGTGCAACAATATGAGTACTTGTGGTGCCCAGCCTTGGATCAGAAGCCCTCTCGCTTTCATTTTGTCCTTGAATCCATCTTCTTCCACCCACTTCTCTATCTTTTCCGCCTTCGCTCCACCTCTTATAACCCATATAAATGGGCATTTCGACACTTCCAAGCCTAAATCGAGCTCAGTTAACTGAAGAGGTGAGAGACGACTAATGCTTCCAAGGCATGCGTAGACCACTGATCATGGCTCTTGCTCATCAAGCCACTTTAAAAATTGATTTTCAACTTTGTTTCCTCTCTGAGTCTTTTTCAAATTGTCTTTGTTGCACAACGATAATGGTTCAATGCACCAAACTTTATCTCCTTTCACCTTACAATACCTATCTACATATCTCGGTTCTAGCTCTTCGAAACTATTAATCACCACCCCTAGATGCTTTGGCTTCTATAGCTCGTATTCGCTCCTAAAAATCTTGCATGTCCAATGTGTTCAAAAAATTGGGTTTTGAACCATAGTTTTGGCTTTGTTTAAGTCAAAATAAAAATGGGACCTACATACCTTTTTTGGTGGGTCTGAATGATGACGTGTAATACACCATGTGGTGAATAATACCTTGAAGTTGGTTTGTCAAAACTATCAATGGGTGAATAAGAAATTGACACCAAAGAGAGCTCCATCAATATGGAAAGTCTTGGTGCAATAAATGAGTATCCCACATTGCTAAAAGACAACAAGTTTAAATGATTTATATAGACCAAGTTGGCATTTGGGCTTAGGACACAAGGGGTATCCAAGTTTCAAAAAGGGAGGAGTTATGGATGGGCTTGGACTCAAGACTACGAACAAGTGGGTTTATGCCAAAAAACCCACACGAGTGCGCCACCGCCACCCGCCCGCCCGTCCGGCCAGCTGTGTCGTGCTCGGGCTCGAGTTCAGGTTTGTAGTGTGTAAAGTTGTAACCCAGGTCTTATCTTTTTGGTCAAATTTAATTGAATTTTCAGTTCAAAAATCTTGTAGGAAATTTTTATTTTTAAATTTGAATTCAAAATATTTCTAAAATGTCCCCTAGCGTTTTTCTGAAACGTTGTAATATGGTCCTTCCCAAACCAGTGCCTCATTTCACCGTCTTCCTTACTGTTACAGTTTTCTGAAGGGATGCAACCTCATCAAACAGTCATCATACACCCTATAAATCGTCCTTACTTCTGGCATTCTAGGCACTTCAATTTTCATGCTTGCTTTTGTTCTTATTTTCTTCTATTCTGTTTCTATATTCTATTAGAGACAAACATAAACACAATTTGGTTCAACAGGCTCACCATGGTTCTACTACTTCAATGAGAGTTTGATCGATGTATCCTAGGAGGCGGACACCATAAATACTCTAAAGCACTAGTGCGAGGGCGAATTCTTTCTTAAGGAGATAATGTTAAACACTAGACTCAATCGCTTCAATTCTCTGAAAGTCTTTACTGTTGTGAGTTCTTCATATTTATTTATTTTCTATAATTATTTTTTTTTTCTAGATTAATTTGTTTATTCTAGAAATTTTGTATCTTCTTATTTGTTACTTTACACTTAAGTTTGGTCAACAACCTAAAGACATAATTAAGTTTTCAATCTTTTTGGGTTTGTATTCATCTTGCTTCTGGTTTGTGTAATAAAAAAAAATGAATACTGAAGAGATTGCTTCGAGTAATGACAACGTTCTTCCACTCCTCCTCCTGTCGTGCTTCCTACCGTCCCTACAACGGTCCCAGTTAATCATGGAGAGAAACCCAAAAAGTCCAATGGTAGTGACTTCAAATGTTGGCAGCAGAAAATGCTTTTTTATCTCACTACTTTGAACTTGGCTCAATTCCTCCATAAAGAACTTGCAAAAGTGAAAGAAGATGAAACAAACCATCAAGTTCTCATTGCTGCAGAAACTTGGAATCAAGGGGATTTTCTATACAGAAATTACACCCTCAATGGTTTGGACAATGCACTAGATAATGTTTATTGTACTCCAAAGAGGACCACAAAAGAACTTTGGGAAACCTTGGATAAAAAATACAAATCGAAAGATGCCGGAATGAAGAAATACATTGTTGACATATTTCTAGACTTCAAAATGGTGGATTCCAAGACCATGATTAATCAGCGCCAGAAACTCCAAGTTATTCTCCATGATATTCTTGTTGAAGGGATGATACTCTAGGAATCTTTTCAAGTGGTTGTAATTATTGAAAAATTACCACCCGCCTAGAAAGATTTTAAGAACTATTTTAAACAAAAATGCAAGGAGATGAATCTTGAAGATCTAATTGTGCAGCTGTAGACACCCCATTTTTGACCGTCCTCAAGACTTGATTGTACTTGTAGGTACACCCAACAACTGGTTCGATTACTCGCCCAGCATTCGACTGTTGCGGCGGAATGGCACCGGTTCGAGTTTACCGGACCTTGTATCCTTTTTGCCTCATTTTAGGACCCTGTTTTGGTCCTTTCATAGTGGCCCTCTTGGTGCATTGCCGGCCATGGCTTTTCCCCTGCCGGCCACTGATGAAGCCCTGCCGACCATCAGTGTGGCACTGCGGGCCATTACTGATGGCCGGCACGCCCCCTATCTCAGCTGGTTTCCAGGCAGATCTTTTGAGCCAGTTGGATTTTTGTTTGCACCCCTCCGTACACGTGTATGGAGGGATGAAGGCCTTGCAAAGCTTCTTGAAGAAGCTTTGGCTTTTCATTCTTCTATATAAGGAAGAGGCTTCTTCCTTAGACCAGGTTCAGAGTTTTTTGAAGAGCAAAAAACTCCCTTTCTCTCTATATTGCTTGTGTTTAGTGCTTAGAAGTTGGATTTCCTTGCACTTTTACACTACAACACCTAGATATACACCACCACCATTGGATCAAGCTTCTTGGGAGGGATTCTTGAGCTTTGAAAACCAGTTTCCACCCCTTGAAATTGTAGATTTCGAAGAGGGTCTTCAAGGGTGAGCATTTCTCCCATTTTTGCATTTTCTTGCACCTTGCTTTAGCCCTCTTTGCATATTGTTTTAGGATTTTCTTATAACTGAAAAAAGTCTTGTTTTTAAGTTCTTTTTAAGTTTGGTTAAGGTCATTTTGCTGTTTGGGGTGTGTAGCCCCCTTGCATGCTTTGTTTGGCTTTGTTTTAAGCCATATTTGGAGGCATCCGAGCTATCCTTGGTTTGGCCTTCCTACCACTGAAATCTAGTGGATTTTCAGTGGTAGAGGTGTGGTTTTGAGGTCCTTAATTAGAGGGGATGGTCCCCTCTCTTTGTATTCCTCTTTGCTTGCATTTTTGGCCTTCCAAAGGACCAACCCTCTATGCATTTTTGAGGCTTGGTTCAGGCCATTTTTTGTGACTTCTAGGACCTGCTTTGGCCCTTTCCAAGGCTGGTTTGGTCATGCCTTGCTTGCATATAGCATGCGTAATGTAACTCCATTCATAGCTCATCAAAGTAGCATGTGTGCATAGTCTTTGTTGAGTCCATTTCAGTCCATTTTTGGTGATGTTTTACCATGCCATGAATCTGTTTTTGGTTGGTTTTGTTACTCCATGCTTGCATGATGCACTTGTAGTGTAAATCCCCTAAACTAGCTTCACATGCTCCATGCGTTGCCATGTCATTTTAGCTTGTTTGGTTTACATTTCAGCATGTATTTGGTCATCATTTGGCATGATATGACCCTATCCATAGTTGGTTTGATCATCCTTTGCATGCTCCATATAGGTGTAGAACAAATCTTGTTTCCCAGCTCTTTGTGCATGATGTTTTGACTCATCATACTAGCATATTTTGGCTTTGCTTAAACATGATTTTATGCTTATTTTGAAGTGTTCTAGGACTGTTTTGGGCTGCCATGGCCATATCACTCATGCTTTGTATAGCTATAGTGTAAATGCTTAGGCTATTCTTGGGTTTTGAGACCCCCACCATGCCATACATGTGATGTTTGCATGCCTTGCCCTCATTCCACATGCTATTTTAGTCCATGAAATGTTGTCATTCACTTGCATTTGACATGCCTTGAATGCTTTATATAGCTTGTGCTTTAGGCCTTAAAAATGGACTTTTGTGCATGCCATTAAGCCTAAGCCTTTGGCTCATCATTTCAGTGCATTTTGGGTCCTATTATACCATGATGTAACTCTGTTTTTGGTTGTCCAAGTCATGCCATGTTTGATTTCAATAGGTGTAGTGCATTGCCTCATTAATGCCTTGCATGCTCCTTGTGTTTAGCTTTGTGTTCTAGCCCGTGCTAGCTAGCTTTGAGCTTGGTTTTGGTCTTGCTTAGACCTGCCCTAGGACTATTTTAGGTCCCCTTGGCCCTTTGGGGCTTGCCTTGTGTGGCCATGGCTTAAGTCCCTTTGCTTACTTTGAGCTTTAAGCATCCTAACATGCTTTGCTTGCATTGTTGAGTTGATTTGGCATCAATTTACATGTATTTCAGAGCTTACCTCATTGCCATGTATCCATGTTTGTTGCTCCTTAAGTATGCTTAAGAGTTGACCCCTTTGTGCCTTAATACTTTAGCCATTTGGCATGCATGCTTATCTTGACATTTCATGCTTTTCGTGCCATCAATTCATTGCCTTTGGCTACTGATTTGGACCTAGTTGAGAGCTGTCCATCTTTGGTGTAAGCCCATTTTACCATGTTGTCGCATGCTTGTTACATGTAGTATGTTGTTGCATACTTATTTAGCTTTACATGCCTTGCATGTTCACATGTTCATGTTGCATTTTGTCATGTTGTCCAAGGTTGTCACCTCACATCATGCTTATGTGCTTGTTGCATGTCATTAGCCCTGTTAGGTTGTTCGCATTGCATGTTTTCCATGCTTATGTGTTGCATTGCTTGGATTAAGTGTTAATCTGAGCACGAGGAACGAGGGGCGTTTCATACTTCAAGTGACGGAACATGTCTCAATTCTCGGTCGCCGAAGCTCTTGATGATTCATGATAGAGTTCTAGGCTTTACTTGCTTTATTTGTGCATTCATTTTCATATTGATTTGCACAAGTTGGATCTTTGGCCATCATGCATCGGGACGCGTGATTGATGGTCGTGGATTCGATTTGGCCTCTCCCTTGATGTTTTGAGGTGATTTGGAGTGCCATGGTGCGTACATGCCCTTGGGAGACCCTCCCTTTTCTCTATTTTGTGCTTCGTTGCAGTTTGGTGTCCCAGCACACCAGTGGCCGGCAGCCTGCCATTGATGGCCGGCAGTGTGTCATCCTTGGTCGGCAATGAGCCATCTTGGGCCGGCAGTACTCCTCTCATGGCCGGCAGGCCACTGGTAGCTTCGCCCTGCAGTGTTTTGGTAAGTTGCAGCAATAAGCACTGGAAGACACCCTGCAAACAGAGCCTCTAAAGATCAACCAAAAGGCCTTCCAAAGTGAGGAACCGAAGCGAGCATGCATGCCTCCCTTCTTCAAACAGAGCTGGAATAGCATCATTTACTGCTTTCCCAATTTGCTCGCTGTCATTCATTAATTAGTTAATTGATTCGTTAATTAATTAAGTTGTGTAATAATTAGTTGTAGCTAGTTATTAATTTGGTTTTGTAATATTTAATTAGCTCGTGAGTTAGTTAATTAGGTGGCTTGTATTATTTATTCGGACCCTCCGAGTGAGGGCCAATGTTGTAATAAGTGTGCGTGGGTGTGTGTATGTATTCCAACCTCACGTCTTTCTTCCCTTTTATTTAATCGCTTACAATGGTTAGATTTAGGACATATCTCAATTAGCATTCTTATGCTTCGCATGTTTGCATTCATTCATTTGTATTGCATGCACCGGGCTCGATGCATCATGCTAACTGCATTGTATTTCAAATTCAATTTGAATACGTGTATCAATTCTCACATTCCACATGCCATCCTAGGATTAGCCGAGCCTATTCTAGATTGCATTTTGTATGTGATGCATTAGCCACTTAACATGGACTAGGGTCATGCTTGTTTTGCTAACTAGCTTCATTGTTTTGGCACAGAGTACGATGTAAGTATTTATGCTTTAGCATCTCGCATGAGTGTGAATGTTAACATGACAGCATGCTTACCATGTGGCTAAATGCTTAGTTGATATAACTGCCTGAATGCCTGGGTGAAGGTTGGATTATTTGAGTTGGAACAACTCGTTGAAATTCGTGTTTTAGCCTACTTGCGAGTAGCAAATCTTAAAACATTTCCAAACAAATGGATATGCAATACTTTGTTCCAAATTAGGTGATCTAGTCTATACTTGTTTTGCTGTGCGCATCACATAGTAATTCTAGCTAATTAATCGGACTAAGAACGCATGTGTTTTCAAAAAACGAGATATCATGGTGAGTAGAGGCCGATCTTCGGATCGGGCGAGAGGGTGTGCTCATAGCTGACCTTCCCTAATCGTACCCAAGTTCCCGAGCCGAGGCAACTTTGGTGATGACGGACACGTGGCCATTGGCACAAAGTCAGGGTTTCCTAAATTTCCCCATTATAAAATATTTAGGTGGCGACTCTGTATCTGGCAAAGCAGTCCATGTTTGGCACTTCTTTCAAAAAAAATCTATTTTTCTCAAAACGATTTGCCAGATTTGGACTCTTTGGTTCAAGATTAAGAACCGTGACAAATCGAGTCCGAACTGTAACACCATTAAGGTCCCTCGCGGGCTTGTTACAGTTTCTGGCGACTCCGCTGGGGATTTAGAGAACCTGACTCGAACTCATGATATCTTGTTTTGTTCACACTTATGTGTCTCTTTGCATTGCATTTGCATTGGTGCGCCTAGGACACCGTGTTTGCCGTATGCTATTCCTGAACGGTTTGCCGGAGGCTCGCTTCGAGAAGTGTGCCATAAGGCTGACCGGTTGCGGGCTCTGCCACGACGGGAACACGAACCCCGGTTTTACCGAGGCACCCCTCTTGACCATTCGACCTAGTGCATATTCGGAATCCATAGTGACCATTCCAAACTAGGACAGGTTGCTTACCCGATGATAGGTTGTTTGAAGCCGCTGCGTACGTAGTGAAACCCTAGCTCCTGACAAAATAGGATAGGGAAACCCTACCCCAACATAGGGGTGTTTTGGCTCTTTTTGCTTGCTATGTGCTTTTAGAGTGTATCTCTACAGGGAACGCCCATATCAGTTTGTAAAGTTTGGGCATCAGGCCTGAGGGCACCAGTATCAGTGTTTTGAGGATCAGTTATATCTGCGGGTATCCGATTCAGTGTTTTGGGGCAGTGATTTGGGGAAACAGTGGTTAGTAGTAGAGTACAGTTGTTCGACTACACCTATGTTTGATCCGTTTGGGCTGAAATGCTGCTCATTTTTTCCTTTCAAGGGTTCAGAGAGTTGATACAGAATAGTTAGTGTTCCCCCTTTGCTGAGGCAAGATAGATATCTGATCAGTCACCGTTCAGCACAGCGGACCTATCATGACGCAGAATTCAGAAGAGATCGTGGTTATGGCAGCCACGTTAGATCAAGGAATCACTCTGAAAAGTGAGACCGACGTTGATGTACCACATCCACCCAGGTCGCCTGCGACGCACCTGGTCTGGATCCCCCAATTGTACCAGGCTCGTGAGCCCACCACATTCGAGTTGATGGGGATGATAGGTGACCTGCAGAGGTCCGTGGCAGATCTCGCTTACGGAATGTCAACTTTGCCACCAGTTGCACCATATGCTGAAAGTTTTGTACCACAGGAACCCCCGCTATTGGAACGGATTGTGATCGAGCTTAGCCAACCGGAGATGGCCTCCAACAATGACGTATCATCACCAACCCAAACCCTTGATCAGGCTGAGGCCAGAGGTGAGAACAAAATGAAGGCAGACACCGATCCCATTGAAGGACTGCTGTGGGCAGTCGAGGCTTTGAAAGCCGGGGGGATGAACAAACAACAAGTATTCACAATCGTGGCCAAAACTGTGGATAATGCTTTCCCCGTTCCAGCCGAGGGTAGTTCAAGCCACGCAGAAAACCGGGATAGGCCCCGTCATGCCAGAATAGTTCATCCCACTCCCAACTCTACACCTACAAAAGATCAGAAATCCAAGGCCACACCTGCCGACCCTTTTGCTAGTACGTCTAGCGAGAATCCATAGGCTTCAAAGTATCTACCTCGAGGGCGCAGAGTCTTTCATCCCCTCTACATGCCTTTGTCTAGGGCACTTTTAATTTTGGCTAAAAAGGGGCATCTTACACCCCTCGAGCCGCGGCCTCTCCCGAATCCCCTTCCAGCTAAACACGATGCTACTTTGTACTGCGCGTACCACCAGCAAACCGGTCACAGCACCGATAGTTGTTTTCGCCTTCGTCATGAAATGCAAGATTTGATTGACGATAAGGTCATTCTCCCGCCTACCTCGGCCAAGTCGGTCACTACAGAGTTCTTGGATTTTGAGGATACTACGAGTATGTGATCGGGGAGTGAGCCACATGTGGGCGACCCACGGCGTATTTTGGATGTGGCGTTTGGCACGCATTTTTGAGCATTTGCGAATGCTAGTTTTGTAAATTCTGGCTTGGGGGTCGAGTCAGTCTTTTGTTTTGTTTTGAGCCTGCCTCATTGTCTTGAGTCAGTCCTTTCTGCTTAAGGGTCTGCCTTATTGTAGCAAGTCAGTCCCCTCGTATAGAACATCAGGTGATTCCGGGGTTGTTGCCTCGAACACCGTTTTGCTTTATAATTACTCCTTTTGCTTTCTTTTTTGAGTCTGTCTCTGCTGTGAAGCCAGTTATAACCAGGAAATCTAAATGAAACAGCTGCGGCTATCATGTTTCCGTGCTTATTGCTATTTTGGGTTGGTTGTGCCAGAGGATTGGAATGAAACGGCAGCACATTCCACCTGGTCTTTTGTGCTCTGAGATTATTGCATTGACCTAAGTTTTTCAAAACTTTTTTTAACACTGCGGTGAAAACGAAGAGGAAGGAGTTCCTCGGGTTTTGCAAAAATTTGATCAATTGAGAGAAAGAGAGGCGTGCTAAGCCCTTAATGAATGAAATCATGCTTGTTAGTGTGAGTATTGAGAAGGACCCTGGCTTGATCCAGATTGGTTCTACACTGTCTTCAGCGCGAGCGATTTGTCGCTTTCTTAAAAACTTTCAAAAACAAAATGTTTTGCGCAGTCCTGCGAAGACCTGTGTGGAATCGCTCTTGAGATTGTGCAGCTTAGGATCACTCTCAGCCGCGAGACTCAACCCCTCACTTTTAAACCACGAACTTGAATTCAGAGTGTTCAACGGTCAATCACCATGTAAGGCCTGTATGGCCAGATTTGAAGGAGCCCTCGAACAAGAGGCACCAAAGTTAGATCAAGAAGATCAGATGTCATCAGAAGAAGCTTGTGAAGCTAGGACAGAAGCCCCCCGAACTAGGGGCAAAAATGTCAGATGTGCTCGAAGGGCCGGAGATGAATCCTTCTGCAAATCAATACAACAGCCACTCTCCTGGATACGGATGGCTTCAAAACCCTAAAACCATTTGGCATGGACTTGTTACACTTTTACCCTTTGAGAGGTTCGTTGGGCCGAAAACCCGAAAGGGTGACCCAGGCAAAAGTTAGAGCAAGAAAAAGAAGGAAAAGAAAAAAAAAGAAAATCAAAAATGCAAAGAACAAAGAAAAAAAAAGAAAAAATGCAAAGAAAAGATGAAAAGAAATGAAAAGAATTGAAAAGAAAAAGAAAAACAAAGCTCGCAAGGTCGAAAACCCGCATCGGGCGCCTTGGCAAAAGTTAGAGCCTAAACAAAAAGTTAAGGTTAAAATACCTAAGTGTACCTTAACCGGAACTACGTAAGGCTTGATTCCCATGTTTGGGATACGTAGGCAACTTCATCCTAAAGTCCAGCCCCCAACGCTTTCATAGCGTCTCAGTCCATGTAATGGTTTTGATCACCTTTGCCTCCTCTGAATCCGATAGTTCGGTTGTGACGACCGGAACTACGCAGTCAACTTCCTCTTGAAGTCCAACCACCAACGCTTTCACAGTGACTATGTTCATATATTAGTTTTGACCGTCCTCGTCTTCTCCGTATCCGAGAGTTCGTTTGCAATCATCACCGATGAGAGCACGCTGAGGCATCATCTAAACAAGGGGCAACTTTCCGTTGCCACGAGTCGTCGCCAGTCGTCGTTCAAACCAGGGGCAACTTTCCGTTGTCGTGCAGCCCTTTCAAGCAAGGGGCAATTTTCCATTGCCTCCGATCCGAGGTTGCGCATCTCAAAGAGTAAGTTCCACGCTCGTTGAGCGGTGGCCGTTTACAAAAATAGTTTTTGAAAATTTTTACCGAGGTTGACTATTTTCTCGAAAACTATTCCATTTTCCAAAACTAGACCACTTTTGGACCCAAAAAAAAAAAAAGGAAAATTTTCAGTGCTTATAGCCTGACTTGCATGATCTTCAAATCAAAAATCGAACAAGCATGTTAATCTAACTCTCATTTTGGTCAAAACTGTTTTAGCAGAAAGCCAAAAACAAAAAATGGTCAAAATGATGAACTAGGGGCACAGTCGAGTCAGGTGTTCTGTCTTGCCCCATCGCCAACATACTTGTCAGAAGGGCACCCTATTCACCAGAAGAAGGGCACAGCTGAAGCTGTTAGTAAAGGGCTGAAAGCTCTCTCATCCTCCAAACAACGAGGTACGAGGTATAAGGCCAAGTGCGAAGCACAAATTAGGACAGATCCAGATACACCATTTCCTGTCTGAAACATTGACTAGATGTCACCGGAAGAAATAACTGTGAGCTAACAATGTTGGGCATGAACCCACGACCTTCAATTTATCCATCAACCACACCTGGGAAGGGATTGAAAAATAAGAGAATAAAGAATAGAGAGATGTACGATGAGAGAAAAGTAAGGAAAAGGGTTTTGTGAGAAAAACCGAGCCTGAAGGTCGAGTGATGTGAGCAATACACATATGAGATTGGGGTGGGAAGCATCACCTGCAATAGTAGCGGGCTCCCTGCAAGCCTAGCCGTCTCTCGGCGATGAAAAGCGTCTAAGCCCATCAATGTCTCAGCCAATGTCATGGCAATACAGCTCTTGCCCTCCTTTAAGTCTTGGGCGACCTCAATCAATCGGACACTGAATCCACCAGAGCCCGGGGCAAGTAAGAAATGAGATAGCAAGCATAGGCAAAGCGCATGTCGCCGATAACCCTGCCAATGATGGTCGCCGCGATCGCCAGCATTGGAAAATCGGCAAATCAAGCTTGGGATGTCTAGCTCCCCACCATGAATCAATGATCGAGCATCATGTAAAGTGAGGCCACACATTTGTCCTAGGGCTTGGACGTGGCCGAATCGGAGTTGAGGTAAGATTTCCTCGTTATGCTCTGACTCCATTAAAACTTGAAAATCTTTGAAGGTCGGACACATCTCCTGCCCGCCGAAGCTAAAGACATGTGTTACCGGGTTCCAAAATCTCGCCGCGGCATGGAGGAAAGGAAGGTGCAGCGGAGTACGACCTAGTATGAATAGTGCATTCAAACTGAAGCCTCGGAAGTTCAACTTTTCTGAGCCGCCAAGAGAAGCAATCCAATTTGTGAGGTTTTGAGCAAGGAATGCTTCCATTTGGTGCAAATTTGAGCTGAAATGAAGAGAATCTCGAAGCTGGAACTCATATAGAAGATAAGGTAGTGAGTGGAGGACAGATGTCACCATTTCGGAGAATCTGCCATCGATGGCCGGCAGTGGCTCATCAGTGGCCGGTAGTGGCACACTGATGGCCGGCAAGCCTCCATTGGTGGCCGGCAGTGTTCCCTTCTTACTCATTAGCTCCCTCACTGAAGGCCCAGTTGTCTGTTGTAGTGGAGTCCTGTCTTTCAAGGTCTTGTTTTGTCCTGTTGGGCTTTGTCGTCATCTCGTGTTTAAGACGTGTTGTTTTCTTTTTCTGTGTCAGGTTGTAATTATCTTCCTTTCATGTATCGAGTTGTTGCAATTTGCTTATCGAGTTGTAAACTTGCTAGGTTTTGTTTTGTTTATCGAGTTGTTATGTTATTAGTCGGTTCACTACCTGATTAGTGCAATTTGAGCGTTTGGTTTTCAAAACAAAACTTTAATCTCATTTACATGGTTGTGTAAAGTGATGCGATGCGATGCATAGAATGTACAAACAAAACACTTTTCCAACAAAAAGGCTGTTTTCATTCCATCATAGTTTCCTTTTTAGAAAAGAGTTTGGTTTTGAAACAAACCCGCCTAACGCAGTACAATGTGCAAAACTACTAGTAAAAAGGAAAATAAAACAAAAGAAGATCATCGTCTGAAGTAGCAAAATGTCTGGACCAGTGCTGGCGGTCTCAAGTGCGGGAATCCGTCCTGGTCCTCTTCCTGGACGAAGGTCCAGGATCTCTACCATCAGCATCTGACTCTGACTCTGAATGTGGACTCATCGCCTCCTCGTCAGACTCATCATCATCAGAGATAGGTCCCTGTGAACTAGTCCCTCGTCCTGCTCCCTCTGCTGCTCGAGGAGGTACTGAAGGGCCCGTCCCTGCTCCTACTGGAACACCCGATGGGTCTGGTGGCAAGAAAGGAATCTGAAAGAGGGACAATCCACCCGAAATGCATTAGTAACCAAGGTATGTCAGATGCAGCAAAGTGTTGTACTGTGAATAGTGAATGATTTGCAGTGAATGCATGCCGTGAATGGGGTATGGGAACAATGCATTAGATGAAGGCAGTGTGCAAGCTATACAAATGATGGTGTGTTAAGAAAAGACTTCAAATCAAAGCAGTTTGAATGAACTTACCGGAATGCCATAAATACTGAGTAGGTCCATGCTCGTCTGCAGCATCCCTGTCACTGAAGCCGTCATCGCCAGAGACTGACAAGTGTACTCAATGGGAGCCTACAAAAATGGTGGAAATCATTAGTACTCTGTATAATATCAAGAGAAATCAAATAACAGTACAAGGGGTGATAGTGTAGCACATACCGGAGTCGAGCCGTAACCTCCGATAAGTTCATGACCAGCTGGAGGAGGGGCAAAGGGAACCTGATAAATCTCTCTAGCTCGCCCTCGAAGTGTCATAGTAGCAGGCAATACTGGCCATCCAGACTCCTGTCTCTCCTCAGGACCTTGCCTCCTACGAGACCTGACCGCTCCGCCTCTACCTCTCATAGCTGGAGCCCTCGCTCCCTCTCCTCCTCGGACACCAGTCAAAGGCGGCATCAGATGTGTCTGAATGAAGGTCGCGTAGTCGCCCTCAGCACGGAAGTAATCTGTTTCCAGCCCTACCATGAACTGGATCACCTGGTCGGCGGATAACTTGTGTGTCGCCCTCATCGATGGTGGAGGCGCCATCGGTACAAATGGGGTAGGCAACCCCAAAGTCTGGCGCACAAAGCGCTCACTCAGAAACCAGGCCTGACAGATCGGCCCCTCGAAGAGGATACGGTACTGAGACATGATCTGGGCAGTGTGATACTGATCTCGGAGTCCCGATGGAATCGCCTTCCATGGTCGCCATGAAATCTAAGAAAAAGAACCAACGAAATGATCAGTCGTCAAACAACTAAGGCAAGTGCATCGGTTTACTCAAAATAACTTATTGCAGACTTACCTCACGTGCCGCGACTATGTCAAAATATTGTCTAAAAAACATGAAGCCCTCCCGGGTCCTACGGCGGAGCAGACCGTCATATACATCGAAAAATGGGACCGTCACTGCAGTCTCCTCCACCGGATCTGGAGCAAGCGCCGGGAAATATGCATATACCCAAAGCTGTTGAACAGATGTGATCAGTACAGTGTATGAACAAGAATGCAGAAAGCAGAATGCAGAATGCAGTACAGTACATAACAGATGCAGGCCTAGAAAGGCGGACATTAGATCCTTTGCATGTAGTGTATCATGAGCAGTGTGTAGATCCTGTGTGTGTAGTGTATGGTGTACAGTGTGCACCATGTAGGGTGTACAGAAAATGCAAAGCAGAAAGCATACAGTATGACAGTGAGTACGGAGAGTGCAAATATTGAACAAAGCAAAATGTACAAATGCTAAGCAAAGTAATGAAAAGGGGAACTAGGTTGCGTACCTCCCAAGCTTGCCAGTAGCCTCCAATCAATCTCCCACACATCCGAGAAGTGGAGCTCATGTATCCATAAAGAGTGGTGAGGCCGGCTGCGCCCCAATTATAGGAACTGACCCGCGGAAGCACTACCAGGGCGCTCAAGAAGTACAAACCCACGGTATTCCACTTGTTTGAAAACAAGGTGGTACCGAAAAGGAATAGAAGGAAGTCCCTAGCATACTGCTCCACTCCCTCATTGGTCTGAGGATCCTCCCCGCGGAACTGCTCCTCAAACCAAGAATATCTAACCATACCCGCTCGAGCAAGGGGTGAACGCGCTCCAAGCAGCACATCCCATGTAGCCACCCACTCCCCCATGTCGGGATCTAGGGGAATCGGATCACCTCCCACTCCCAGACCGGTGATCATAGCAAAATCAAAAGGAGTCATGGTTATCTCCCCTGTCGTGGAGAAATGGAAGGAATTGGTGGTGTCCCACCACCTCTCCACGAGAGCCACCAAGAGAGGACGACTCGCTATAACTCGTGTCAAGCTGCAGCAAAATATACCAAAGCCGGTCTCGTCGACAATCCGGCTGACCCCCGTGGGAAGCACATTGTTCCAGTCTCTACCGGTCGTGGCGCCGTAGCCCTGAAAGGAGTGAGATCCCTCCTGTTGAAAGTACAGTTCAAGTAAGATCAACAGTGTATTGAAAGTACAGGTCAAGTCAGATCAGCAGTGTATTGAAAGTATAGTTCAAGTTTGGTCAACAGTGTATTGAAAGTGCAATTCAGTTCAGATCAGATAAATGATGTATTGAAAATACAGTCGAATCCAGGGCAATGATGGGTTAAAGATGCATTCGATTTCAGAACGGTGACGCGTGAGATGCAGTTAAGTGCAGTGTCTACAGGGTAGTAGTGTATGAAATGCAGTCAGATTAAATCATGCAATGCAATCAGATCGAAACGGCGCAAAAGATGCAGATATTCGAAAGTAATACTACACAAAGGGTAAAGGTGGTACCTCTATGGCAATGGCCGACAAATGAGACATCGACTCCCTCAATAAGAGGTCGTCTTGTACATCCTCATCAAAATCGGTAAAGGAATGGATGCCTCCCGCCACCGGAATGATGTGAGTCTCCGGATGGTAGACCGCAGGGTCGAAGGGATGTACATCCAATGGTAATGGCTGAGGCTCAACCTCTGGCTCGGCCGCAAACTCTGCCGCCAACTCTACTGGAGGGAGTGCGGGGAAACCCTCATCATGAGGCTCATCGTCTGCCATCTAAGATAGATGCAAAAGAATGGTTCGAAAATGAGCAAAATGATGAAATTTAGAACAAACTCAAACCCTAAAAGAGAGAAAATTCAAGAAAAGTTGAAAAACCCGGGAAAGTGAACTAACCTCGAGAGAAGATCGGGGGAAATGATCCTTGAATTCGGTAAATGATGAAAGAAGCTTCGGATGCAATTTCTGATCGGTTCAAATCAAAGAAAATCAAGAGTCCTTCGCGAAGTGAGGTTGAATAGGGTGTTGGGAAACGCGTAGAATGCGCGAATCTAGAGAGAAGGCACTCCTAAAAAGGAAGAAAAGTAATTTCTATGGAAGGGTTTGTGAGGAAATGGGTTGGTTTTGAGCCTATTTAAAGACCCACGGCCTAAAGGCCCCTTTTGCCCAAATCTGCCACCGATGGCCGGCAGGGGCACATCGGTGGCCGGCATCATGCTGTAGATGGCCGGCATCCTGCTGTAGATGGCCGGCAGCTGATGGAGATGGCCGGCAGTGTGTAGACACCCCATTTTTGACCGTCCTCAAGACTTGGACGTCACCATTTGAACACCCGGTGATCATCCATGTTTGTGTTCGTTTGGAGTTCCCAGAGGTCTCGGCTACGCGCCTTGCCCCAGGATCTCCGAACTCGACTGTTTAGTGTCTGGTTTTGGACCAAACACTTGTGTTTTGCCTTGGAGGGGTAGGAAATGCCTTGTGAGGCATCCCCAGACATCACCGGCCATGGCTAGAGGCCACCGGCTGGTGTTTTGTTGCCATCGGCAATGTATATTGCCGGTCGGCATTCTTTGTTGCCGATCGGCAGTCCATTTTGTCAAAATGGCAATTTTGAGCAGCCGACTACTGTTCATCTGCTTTTGCAGATATTTTAATACAGCTGTATGGCATTTTGTTCCCCTCCATACACGTGTATGGAGGGATGGCCGTCCTTGTTAGCTTCCTGAGTAAGCTTTACAAGATTGGCTTCTCTATAAGAGGAGCCCTCCTCTCTTGGCTTTAGGGTTGGAGATTTGTTAGAAAAGTTCAGAGGGAGCTCTGGTTCTAGGTTTAGGATTTTGTATCTATCCTATATCTATATCTCTCATTCTCTTGTATTTGTGTGTGTTTAGGCTCACTATTGCACACAAACACATAGTGTTACACCTTTTCTTAGTTTTTGAAGGACCAGAGGTCTGTTCTTGAGGTTCTTGGGTGGTTTTAAGCTCAAGGGAGCAGCTGGTCCACCATTGTTGAAGAGGTTCTACAAGGGTAAGAAACTTGCTCCTTTTTACCCCATTCTTGCATACTATTTTTGCCTATCTTAGAACTGTTTTTGAGCTTAGTGTATAATATAAAAAAGTTCTGTTTTTGGGCCCTCTAAGTAGTTTGTTTAGAGTGTTTTGTGGTTTGGAGGTGTTTGACCCCTCTTAAGCCTTGAGGGGCTCCATTTTGTGCTATTTTGAGTGAGCTCCGAGACTATGGTGTGTGGGCCTCCTCACCACTGAAATCTTGAGGGATTCCAGTGGTAAGGATGGTGCCTTGAAGTCCCAAGAAGGAGAGGGCCACTCCCTCTCCTTATTGTCCTTGAAAAGGGCCATTTTTGCCTCTTTAATGAGCACCTAGCTAAGCCTCATGTGGACCATGCCTTGGCTGTTATTTATGCTTATTTTGCCATGAAATAGCATTGTTGTATGTTGGTTTTGGTACACCATGTTAGTTTAACATACATGCCATGTAATGCCTTGTTGTTGCCTTAATATGCCTTAGGTTGTAAACCATTGTTCTAGCATGTTTTAGGCTTGGCTTTGTGAAGCTTTTGTGCTTATTGTGTCATGATTGAGGTCTGTCCTTAGTTGTTTGGGTCGACTTTGGCATGGTTAGTATAGCCCCTTTGCATTTTTGGCTTGTTAGCCTTAAGTGTGTGAATGTATAGCATGCATCCTTGCTTCATTTCAGTGGGTTGGGACCATTTTCCATGTTATTTCAGTCCACTTAGCATGCTTGTATGCTTGCATTTCATAGCTTCTTTGATGCTTCAAATGTTTGTGTTGTATGCTCCATGTTCAGCATTTGTGCATGCCTTTATACTTGAGTCACTTAGATGCCATCTAGGTGTTCATTGGGTGTTGTTTAGGTCTGCATTAGACCTATTTTAAGTCCCCTTTGTCTTGTGAGACTTGGTTGACTTGGCCTTGGTTTAAGCCTCTTGGCTTGCCTCAAGTTTTGGACCTTGACTGCATGCCATGCTTGTTTTGTTCATTTGGTTTGGCACCATTTTAGCATGATTTCAGAGCTTTCCATTGTATGTTAACAGTCCATGATTATCTCTTTTAAGTGTGCTTCGAAGTTGTTTCAATATGCTTAAGTCTTGAACCATGTATCCATGCATGCTTGTATGTACATTTGCCTTCATGTGCTTAGCATTATGGCCACTGTTTTGGGCCTAATTAGGGCTGCCCAAATCATGTTTAAGTCCATTCTTTGCTTGTTTGCATGCTTACCTTGCACGTTTGTTTGCATACTTGCATCTATACCTTGTATGCTCATGTTGCATGCTGGTTCATATGCTTAGGTTGCACTCCATCTTGCATGCATGTCTTGTTCCTTGATCTAGTGATAGGAATTGGGCCTTTGGTTTGTTGGTTTGCATTGCATTTGACATCAAAATGTGCACAGTTGGTTTCTTGGGCCATCATGCATGGAAATGCGCGATTGATAGTCCGAGAACCAAGGACCATGTCCTTTTGAGTCACTAACATGATAAGGGACATGATTGGTGTATATATGGCTTGAATTGCATTGCCATGCAAAGCTCTATCCTCTGCTGCTGTCAAACAGGTCCTACAGGAACTTTTTGCCGATCGACTGCACAGAGTGCCGACCGGCAAACAATTGGTGGCTGATGGATTAATTTTCAACCGATGAACATCTCCCACGGCCGGTGGCCATTCTCTCCAGCCGGTGGTACTGTACAGTGTTCAGAAAGGCAACCTTGAGATTTTGGCAGTCTTCAGAGGAGCATAGCAGGGAAAACAGAGGCAGATTGCGCATGGCAGTGCACTTCCGAGCAAGACCGAGCATGCATTGCGTTGGGCTCTCTTTCCGAGGCGGTTTACTGTTTCTTCTAGCTTAGTTAATTTGTTAACTAATTAGATGGACTGTAATATTTTAATTAGCTTGTAGGTTAATTATCTGTATATTCTTTCGGGTCTCTCCGAGTGAGGGCGAATCTGTAATAAGTGTGGGTGCGTGTGTGTGCATGTCTTCCAATCCCCCACTTCTTTCTTCCCTTTTATTTACCCGCTTATGATGGTAGATCAGGGCATGTTTAAATTAGCATACAGTATGACTGCATGCGTGCATCCATACATTGGTCTTACATGCACCGGGCTCGGCGCATCAATTGATCGCATTGGTATTTCAAATCTAACTTGAATACATGCATCAATTGATCGCATTTCACATGCCATGTTTAAGTTAGCCGAGCCTACTCTAATTGCATCCTGTATGTGTTACATTAGTCAAACTTAACAAGAACTAGGACCATGCATGTTTGCTAACTAGTTTATTGTTTTGGCACGGAGTACGATGTAAGTATTTTCATGCTTTAGTATACCGCATTCGTGTGAGTGCTATCATGACAGCATGCTTACCATGTGGCTAATTGCTTATGTGAGATAAACTGTTTGAATGCCCGTGGGTGAAGGTTGGATTGTCTGAGTTGGAAAAACTCGTTGAAATCCGTATTTTAGCCTACTTGCGAGTAGCAAATTCCAAAGTGTTTTTCAAGACAAACGGATATGCAATGCTTATTTCCAAATTAGGCAATCTAGTCTATACTTGTTTGTTGTGCGCATAACATAGTAATTCTAGGCTAATAACCGGAATAAGAACACATAACGTTTTCAAAATTGGATATCATGGTTAGTAGAGGCCGGTCTTCGGACCGGGCGAGAAGGAGTGCTCATAGCTGACCTTCCCCAATCGTACCCAAGTTCCCGAGCCGAGGCAACTTTGGTGATGACGGACACGTGGCCTTTGGCAGCGAGTCAAGGTTTCCTAAATTTCCCCATTAAAAAATATTTAGGTGGCGACTCTGTATCTGGCAAAGCAGTCCATGTTTGGCACTTCTTTTCAAAAATCTGTTTTCTCAAAACGATTTGCCTGATTTGAACTCTTTGGTTCAGATTAAGAACCGCAAACAAAATCGAGTCCGAACTGTAGCGTGTAGCGCGGGGTCCCTCGCGGGTGTGTTACAGTTTCTGGCGACTCTGTTGGAGAAATTAGAGAACTTGACTCGAACTCGTGATATCTTGTTTTGACCACACTTATGTGTTTCTTTGCATTGCATGTGCATTGGTGCGCCTAGGACACCGTGTTGGCGATCTGCTATTCCTTAACAGTTTGCCGGAGGCTTGTCTTATCAAGGCATGACCATAAGGCTGACCGGTTGCGGGCTCTGCCAGTATGGGAACACAAACCCCAGTTTTACCGGGGCACCCTTTTTGACCATTCGACCTAGTGCATATCGAAATCCATAGTGACCATTCCAAACTAGGACATGTTGCTTACCCGATAGGTTGTTTGAAACTGCTGCATGCATAGTGAAACCCTAGCTCCTAACAAAATAGGACAGGGAAACCCTACCCCAACATAGGGGTGTTTTGGCTCTCTTTACTTGCTATGTGCTTTTGGAGTGTATTTCTACAGGAAACGCACGTATCAGTTTCAAAGTTTGAATATCAGGCCTGAGGGCACCAGTATCGGTATTTGTGAGAATCAGTTATAGCTGTGGGTATCTGATTCAATATTGGGGCAGCGATTTTAGGGAACAGTGATTAGTAATAGAATACAGTCGTTCAGCTTTGCTTGTATCCGTTCTAGTGAAGTTGAGCTAAGATGCTGTCTGTTTTCTCTTTTGCTAGGTAGTCCTAGAACCATAGCTTCAGAAGGCTCCACTATCCCCTGGGTGCATTGGACTAGCGCTGATAGACTTTGTTAGGTCAAAAATTTAATTCAAGGGCAACCAGTGTTCTTTCGCTGAGGCAAGGCAAAGAAAGGCCAGTCAGGGCTCACCGGTTCATCTGATCCGACAGTCACCAGTCACATCATCAGCAGACCCGTGATGGCACAGGGTTCGGAAGAATTTGTGGCTGCGATAGCCGCGTTAAATCAGGGAACTACCATGCAGGCTGAGACCAGTGTCGAAATACGACGCCCATCTGGGGCATCTGCCTCATATCTAGCTTCGGGACCCCAGCCGAACTTTGACCCACTTCCGCCAGCTGAAGATTTACAGGGTCCGAATCCCCAAGAAGGGTTGGCTCAAGCCCGAGTTGTCAGACCCCTATTGCAGCCTACTGAGAGGTTTCAACCCTTTCATGTTGATGAGTTCAATCCGACTGCAGCGAAAATTACGAACCTTGAGAAGCAATTCAAGAAGGCACAGGGCCTTAACTCCATTCCCGACATTGAGGATGGGCACACCGAGGCTGCCGTCCGGCTCCCAGACAGATTCAAAATGCCATATATTGACCGTTTCGACGGGTCTGGAGATCCAATGGTACATATCCGACTTTTGTTGGATGTCTTGAAGCCGATGGGTCTGACTAAGCCACAGAAACTCTCTTTGTATGGAAGAACCCTTTCGGGTGTGGCAGCCACTTGGTACGCTAAGTTAGAAGATAAAGTGAAGCAAAACTGGGAAGAACTGGCTGAGGCCTTTGTCGATCAGTATTCGTACAACACCCAAGTTGAAATGACCATCCAAGAGCTTGAAGCAACCCGCCAGAACCCAGCAGAGCCTTTTGTGGAATTTGTTGCGAGGTGGAGAGCAAAGGCAGCACAGATGACAGATCGGCCTTCCGAGAAGGATCAAGTGCAGATGATGGTGCGAAACCTCGAGCATGATATGTTGCAAAAGTTAATAGTCGCTTCGCTATTCACTTTCAAAAGTTTGCATGAACTGGGGGTCCAGATCGAGAACGCGTTCAACAGTGGGATCATTCCCAGAACAAGTGAACCAACAAGAAGGGTGATTTCCGGGAGTACCAATGCTGGAAGTAGCCCTATTCCCGAACCCGTTGAAATCAATACAGTAGTCACAGCCAACCCTTCTGCCAAACCAAGCCTACAAACAGCCGGCCCAGCCCAAGCTCAGGGCAGAACTTTCACCCCCCTCTATATGAGCCTGACTAGCGCACTAAAAGTCTTGATGGAAAGAGGACATCTCAAACCCCTCGATTCTCAACCTCTTCCTGACCCACTCCCAGCTAGACATAACCCGTCCAAGTACTGTATGTACCATCAGCAGCGCGGTCATGGCACCGACCGTTGCTACCCGCCTTCGTCATGAGGTCCAAAATCTCATTGACAACCGGACGATAGCTCCACCTTCAGACCCCAATCGCCAAGCACCCCATCTACATCTCAATCTCATCCATACACTGCCGTCCACTTACAACCCCAGCGTATACATCACCCCAGCCCATTTACCCAAACCAGAGGTGTTTATCCCGGAAAGCATGGACTTATGCATGATGGGTGCATCTGAACCCCAATCATCTCAAACCCATGAACCAACTACTTCTGAGCTGATGAAAATGATTGAAGACCTTCAGAGAACTATGGCAGATCTGGCTTTTGGGGTTTTGGCCCCATTATCGACCATATCACGTACTAGGGAGTTCGTGTCTAAAGGCTCCCCAACCTTGGGACAGGTTGCATTGGAAGAAGGCCAATCCCTTAACAAAGTGGAAGCAAGGGGTAAGAACAAGGTAGGGGCAGGCATTGGCCCCCATGAACACCTTCGGTGGGATATTGAGGCTTTGAAAGCTGAAGGACTGAACAAAGAGCAAGTCCTTGCGGTTGTTGCAGAGGCTGTGGATGACACTTTTGCCACTCAGAATGAGAGCAGTCTGAATCAAGGGACAAGCCGGGAGAAGGGCCTTTGTACCAGGAATGTTCCTTTCAGCCCTAATCCCGTGCTCGGAAGAGATCAGCAAACCCAGTCAACGCCTGCCAATCTCTTTGCTAGTGCATCCAGCAAAAAGCCACGAACCTCAAAACACCCACCTCGAGGCCAAAGGGTGTTCGCACCACTGTACATGTCTCTATCAGCGGCCTTGAGGGTCCTGATTGGAGAGGGGGATTTGAAACCCTTGGAGCCACGACCATTGCCAAATAGACTTCCTTCCTCCCATAATCTGGCCAAGTACTGTGCCTTCCATCAACAAGTCGGCCACGACACTGATGGTTGTTACCGTCTTCCCCATGAAATACAAGATCTGATTGACAACAAGATCATCACCGCACCAGTCTTGCAAAGTCTATCGGCACTGGATCAGTGAACTTGTGGGGGATAATGTGATTATGTGATCAGGGGATGAACCACCTGCGGGCAGCGCTTAGTTTACTCCAGATGTGGCGTTTGGTACGTATTGTTTTGCGCATTTGCGAATGCTAGTTTTGTAGTTTCGGACTTGGGTATTGAGTTAGTTTTGTAGTTTTGTTTTGAGTCTATCTCTTTGGTTTGAGTCAGTCTTTTTGATTAAGGGTCTGTCTTGTTGTATCGAGTCAGTCCTGTTGTAAAAAGGTCAGGTGATTCCGGGGGTGTTACCTCGGGCGTCACCATTTTGTTTCGCATTTGTCTTTTCGTTTTGTTTTGAGTCTGTTTCTGTCAGGGAGCCAGTTGCACCAACAGATTTGAATGAATAGCAGTAATTTTCACATTTTTGTGTTCGCTTATGCCTTGTGCCAGTTGTGCCAGAAGTTCTGAATGAAACGGCAGTGCATTCCACCTGCTCTTTTCTGTGCCTTGAAGTCATTGTAATGACCTGAGTTTTTCAAAACTTTTTGAACACTGAGGTGAAAACAAAGAGGGAGGAATTCCTCGGGATTTGTAAAACTTTGATCAAACTGAGAGAAAGAGAGGCGTGCTAAACCTTTAATGAATGAAATCATGCTTGTTAGTGTGAGTACTGAGAAGGACCCTAGCTTTGATCCAGATTGGTTCTACACTGTCTTCAGCGTGAGCGATTTGTCGCTTTCTTAAAAACTTTCAAAAAAAATGTTTTGCGTAGTCCTGGAAAGACATGTGCGGAATCGCTCTTGAGATTGTGTAGCCTAGGATCGCTCTCAGCCTCGAGACCCGACCCCCTCTGCTCTCAAACCTTGAATCCCAATTCAGAATGTTCAAACGATCAACCACAATGTGAGGCCTGCGTGGCCAAATTCAAAGCAACCCTCGAACTAGGGGCAAGAAAGTCAGATCAAGAAGATCAAGTGTTTTCAAAAGAAGCTTGCAAAGCTAGATCAGGAACACCCCTCAAACTAGGGGCAAAGGAATGTCAGATGCACTCGAAGAGTCAAAGATGAGTCACCAAGTTCCTATCCACAACACTAAGGGCAAATGCGGCCCCCCCATTGGATGGACTCCTGCATCGTCAGCGAACAGCAGCCTTTCTCTTGGATTCAGATGACTTCAGGATCTCGAACCATTCAACATGGACAAAGCTACACTTTTACCCTTGAGAGGCTCGCTGGGCCGAAAACCCGGAAGGGCGACCCAGGCAAAAGTTAGAGCAAAAAAAAAAAAAAGAAAAGAAAAAAAAAGAAGAAGAAGAAAAAAAAAAAAAGAGAAAAAATGCAAAGAATGAAAAGAAGAAAAAGAAAAAATTAAAAGAATTGATAAGAAAAGAAGAACAAAGCTCGCAAGGTCGAAAACGCGCAACGGGCGCCTTGACAAAAGTTAGAGCGCAAAAGGAGAGGTTAATACCCGAGTGTACCATAACCCCGAACTACGTAAGGCTTGATTCCCATCTTTGGGATACGTAGGCAACTTCATTCTAAAGTCCAGCTATAAAACACTTCAAAATCGATTGTGTCCATGTAATGGTTCCGACCATCTTTGTCTTCTCTGTATCCGAGAGTCCGGCTGTGATCATCACTGGGAGGACTGATTATAATGTGCTGCGGCGCTATCCAAACAAGGGGCAACTTTCCATTGCCATGAGTCGCCATTCAAACCCGGGGCAACTTTCCGTTGTCGTACAGTGCCATCCAGACAAGGGGCAATTTTCCATTGCCTCCGATCCGAGGTTGCGCATCTCAGGAGTAGGTTTCATGCTCGTTGAGCAATGGCCGTTTGCAAACTAGTTTTTGAGAATTTTTACTGAGGTTGACTATTTTCTCAAAAATCATTCTATCTTTTCCAAAACTGGACCCTTTTCATGGACCCAAAAAAGGTAAATTTTCAATGCTCATAGCCTAACTTGCATGATTTTAAATCAAAAATCGAACAAGCATGTTGATCTAACTCTCATTTTGGTCAAAACTGTTTTAGTAGAAAGCAAAAACAAAAAATGGTCAAAATGATGAACTAGGGACACAGTTGAGTCAGGTTCCCTGTCTTTTCCCCTTTATCAACATACTTGCCAAGGAGGACACCCTACCTGCCAGAAGAGGGCACAACTGAAGCTAACAGCAAAAGGGCAGAAAGCTCTCACATCCTCCAAGCAATGAGGTATCAAGCCAAGTGCGAAGCACGAACTGGAATGGGGCCAGATATTCCACTCCCTCATCTGGACAGGTCTGATCACGTCCAAATTCCCCAGCAGAGCATCGTCGACCGATGTCAGCTGCAGATTTGCTGCACACCCAATTGTAGTGCGGCCCCTCTGTGGAAGAAACTCATTGTTGTGAACAAGAAGAAGAATCTAGCGGAATGCTAGGGGCAAGACCCCGCAACTTTCGGTTTACCCATCAACCACCCAGGGGAGGGATAAAAAAATAAGAGATTGAAGAATAGAGAGATGTGCGTTGAGAGAAAAAGTGAGAAAAGGGCTTTTTCAGAAAAACGGAGCTTGAGGGCCGAGTGATGTGAGAATCACAAATGAGAAAGGGTGGGAAACAATACCCGGAGAAACTGGCTCCTCGTGCACTGAGAGGTCTCTCATCTTTGTAACACGTCTGTGTGTCGTGTCTTTTGTTTTCTTTGTCTCGATTCTTGTTTTGAGTCGTTTCGAGTGTCAATAGACGTGTTTAGGTTGTTTACCTTTGTTTTCCTTTGTTGAGTCATGGTGCGCTGTGTTCAGTCATAGGCTCAATACCTGGTCGAAAACTCATCTCTCAATTGCAAAAATAAAGTCGTTTTGTGCTCCGAGTGCCGTGTCATTCTCCACATTTGTGCAAAACAAGATTCTTTCTTTTATAAACCGTAAGGTTCAACCCAGGTCATGTCAGTACAGTAGAACAAGGACCTATCTGAGGCTATATGGGTTCCAGACTACAAAGCAAAAGAAAAGAGGGAAAATTTGGAGCATCTTAGTGTGTTTCAACTTCGGCAAATTCCGAGACTGCACTCCAGGTGCACCTTCTCAGGCCTCGCCATTTCTCTGGAGTATGAGTGTATCTCGACCCCAAGTGTAAGCTCGCTTCAAGTCAGAATGGCAGACCAAGCAACATTTGTGGTTTTCACATGCAGATGTCATCTCTTGCCAATATAAACAGGGTGTCCCCTTTTGAGCTGAGCATGTTGCAAAGCCCTCTGAGAGGTGAAACGGAGGCACCGGAGTACATGTTTGATACTCCTCTATTGCATAGAATGGGAACTTTTATATCCACTGTTGTTGCATGCGTGCCGCGCATCGTTATCATTTCTGCATAGAATATGCTTGCTTTCGATTCCGTATAGAATATCCTTTGCTTTCAATGTTGCATAGAATATGCCTGTCTCATGCATAGAAAATGCACTATTCCATACTTGCATAGAACATGCATTTTATCGTACTTTCTTGTGCATTGTACCTCATATCGCACTGTTTTGTGCAGCTTACACTCGCGCTGTCTAGCGTATCGCACTGTTTTGTGCAATTTACTTTCGCGCTTTCTTGCGCATCGCACTGTTTTGTGCATTACATTGTTTCATTCGCGCTATTTTGCGCATCGCACTATTTTGTGCACCGCACTATTTTGTGCACCTTACTTGCATTATGCATGCATTCTATCGCGCTATCTTGCGTACCTTACCTGCACTTGTTTGTGCATTGCATCGCCCTATCTTGCGCACTTTACCTGTACTTGTCAAGTGCATTTCACTCGCACTATCTTGTGTACCTGTATAGCACTCTTTGGTGCACCTGTATGGCACTGTTTTGTGCATTCACTCTTGCACTGCACTGTTTTGTTCATCTTGTTAGCACTGTCTTGTGCATTCCAACCTGCATCGCACTGTCTTGTGCATTACATTTATTCGCGCTATTTTGCGCATCGCGCTATTTTGCGCATCGCGCTATTTTGCGCACCTCACTTGCATTGTCATGCATGTTGCTAACAATATCATACCTGTTAAGTTGTTTTCTTTACAGGCATGATATTGTATGTACGGTTCATTTGTAGCTGGTGGGACCAGACGAACCAGACAAGTATTGTATCCTCCGCGTGAGACGTCTCGAGAATTGCATAATTCTCTTACATCCTTTCTGCATTGTAGTGTAGTTTGGTGTATGCTAGCTTAAAACTGTCGCATGTATGCTTCGTTACAGCTTTCTTTGCATGATCATGAGTTATGCTCGGCTTCGTGCATTGTCTTGCATTTTGCCCCTGCCTTCGGGCGCATACCTTGTTTGTTTTGCATGTTTGTCTAAGCCTTCGGCCTTGTCAAAAATGGGTCGTCTCTGGGCTTTGACATTCACTCCCGTCATTGTTATGACTTTCGAGTTCTGTCAAAGAGGGGCAACTGTAGACACCCCATTTTTGACCGTCCTCAAGACTTGGACGTCACCATTTGAACACCCGGTGATCATCCATGTTTGTGTTCGTTTGGAGTTCCCAGAGGTCTCGGCTACGCGCCTTGCCCCAGGATCTCCGAACTCGACTGTTTAGTGTCTGGTTTTGGACCAAACACTTGTGTTTTGCCTTGGAGGGGTAGGAAATGCCTTGTGAGGCATCCCCAGACATCACCGGCCATGGCTAGAGGCCACCGGCTGGTGTTTTGTTGCCATCGGCAATGTATATTGCCGGTCGGCATTCTTTGTTGCCGATCGGCAGTCCATTTTGTCAAAATGGCAATTTTGAGCAGCCGACTACTGTTCATCTGCTTTTGCAGATATTTTAATACAGCTGTATGGCATTTTGTTCCCCTCCATACACGTGTATGGAGGGATGGCCGTCCTTGTTAGCTTCCTGAGTAAGCTTTACAAGATTGGCTTCTCTATAAGAGGAGCCCTCCTCTCTTGGCTTTAGGGTTGGAGATTTGTTAGAAAAGTTCAGAGGGAGCTCTGGTTCTAGGTTTAGGATTTTGTATCTATCCTATATCTATATCTCTCATTCTCTTGTATTTGTGTGTGTTTAGGCTCACTATTGCACACAAACACATAGTGTTACACCTTTTCTTAGTTTTTGAAGGACCAGAGGTCTGTTCTTGAGGTTCTTGGGTGGTTTTAAGCTCAAGGGAGCAGCTGGTCCACCATTGTTGAAGAGGTTCTACAAGGGTAAGAAACTTGCTCCTTTTTACCCCATTCTTGCATACTATTTTTGCCTATCTTAGAACTGTTTTTGAGCTTAGTGTATAATATAAAAAAGTTCTGTTTTTGGGCCCTCTAAGTAGTTTGTTTAGAGTGTTTTGTGGTTTGGAGGTGTTTGACCCCTCTTAAGCCTTGAGGGGCTCCATTTTGTGCTATTTTGAGTGAGCTCCGGGACTTTGGTGTATGGGCCTCCTCACCACTGAAATCTTGAGGGATTCCAGTGGTAAGGATGGTGCCTTGAAGTCCCAAGAAGGAGAGGGCCACCCCCTCTCCTTATTGTCCTTGAAAAGGACCATTTTTGCCTCTTTAATGAGCACCTAGCTAAGCCTCATGTGGACCATGCCTTGGCTGTTATTTATGCTTATTTTGCCATGAAATAGCATTGTTGTATGTTGGTTTTGGTACACCATGTTAGTTTAACATACATGCCATGTAATGCCTTGTTGTTGCCTTAATATGCCTTAGATTGTAAACCATTGTTCTAGCATGTTTTAGGCTTGGCTTTGTGAAGCTTTTGTGCTTATTGTGTCATGATTGAGGTCTGTCCTTAGTTGTTTGGGTCGACTTTGGCATGGTTAGTATATCCCCTTTGCATTTTCGGCTTGTTAGCCTTAAGTGTGTGAATGTATAGCATGCATCCTTGCTTCATTTCAGTGGGTTGGGACCATTTTCCATGTTATTTCAGTCCACTTAGCGTGCTTGTATGCTTGCATTTCATAGCTTCTTTGATGCTTCAAATGTTTGTGTTGTATGCTCCATGTTAAGCATTTGTGCATGCCTTTATACTTGAGTCACTTAGATGCCATCTAGGTGTTCCTTGGGTGTTGTTTAGGTCTGCATTAGACCTATTTTAAGTCACCTTGGTCTTGTGAGGCTTGGTTGACTTGGCCTTGGTTTAAGCCTCTTGGCTTGCCTCAAGTTTTGGACCTTGACTGCATGCCATGCTTGTTTTGTTCATTTGGTTTGGCACCATTTTAGCATGATTTCAGAGCTTTCCATTGTATGTTAACGGTCCATGATTATCTCTTTGAAGTGTGCTTAGAAGTTGTTTCAATATGCTTAAGTCTTGAACCATGTATCCATGCATGCTTGTATGTACATTTGCCTTCATGTGCTTAGCATTATGGCCACTGTTTTGGGCCTAATTAGGGCTGCCCAAATCATGTTTAAGTCCATCCTTTGCTTGTTTGCATCCTTACCTTGCACATTTGTTTGCATACTTGCATGTATACCTTGTATGCTCATGTTGCATGCCAGTTCATATGCTTAGGTTGCACTCCATCTTGCATGCATGTTTTATTCCTTGATCTAGTGATAGGAATTGGGCCTTTGGTTTGTTGGTTTGCATTGCATTTGACATCAAAATGTGCACAGTTGGTTTCTTGGGCCATCATGCATGGAAATGCACGATTGATAGTCCGAGAACCAAGGACCATGTCCTTTTGCGTCACTAACATGATAAGGGACATGATTGGTGTATATATGGCTTGAATTGCATTGCCATGCAAAGCTCTGTCCTCTGTTGCTGTCAAACAGGTCCTGCAGGAACTTTTTGCCGATCGACTGCACAGAGTGCCGACCGGCAAACAATTGGTGGCCGATGGATTAATTCTCAGCCGATGAACATCTCCCACGGCTGGTGGCCATTCTCTCCAGCCGGTGGTACTGTACAGTGTTCAGAAAGGCAACCTTGAGATTTTGGCAGTCTTCAGAGGAGCATAGCAGGGAAAACAGAGGCAGATTGCGCATGGCAGTGCACTTCCGAGCAAGACCGAGCATGCATTGCATTAGGCTCTCTTTCCGAGGCAGTTTACTGTTTCTTCTAGCTTAGTTAATTTGTTAACTAATTAGATGGACTGTAATATTTTAATTAGCTTGTAGGTTAATTATCTGTATATTCTTTCGGGTCTCTCCGAGTGAGGGTGAATCTGTAATAAGTGTGGGTGCGTGTGTGTGCATGTCTTCCAATCCCCCACTTCTGTCTTCCCTTTTATTTACCCGCTTATGATGGTAGATCAGGGCATGTTTAAATTAGCATACAGTATGACTGCATGCGTGCATCCATACATTGGTCTTACATGCACCGGGCTCGGCGCATCACGCTAACTGCATTGGTATTTCAAATCTAACTTGAATACATGCATCAATTGATCGCATTTCACATGCCATGTTTAAGTTAGCCGAGCCTACTCTAATTGCATCCTGTATGTGTTGCATTAGTCAAACTTAACATGAACTAGGACCATGCATGTTTGCTAACTAGTTTATTGTTTTGGCACGGAGTACGATGTAAGTATTTTCATGCTTTAGCATACCGCATGCGTGTGAGTGCTATCATGACAGCATGCTTATCATGTGGCTAATTGCTTATGTGAGATAAACTGTTTGAATGCCTGTGGGTGAAGGTTGGATTGTCTGAGTCGGAAAAACTCGTTGAAATCCGTATTTTAGCCTACTTGCGAGTAGCAAATTCCAAAGTGTTTTTCAAGACAAACGGATATGCAATGCTTATTTCCAAATTAGGCAATCTAGTCTATACTTGTTTGTTGTATGCATAACATAGTAATTCTAGGCTAATAACCGGAATAAGAACATATAACGTTTTCAAAATTGGATATCATGGTTAGTAGAGGCCGGTCTTCGGACCGGGCGAGAGGGGGTGCTCATAGCTGACCTTCCCCAATCGTACCCAAGTTCCCGAGCTGAGGCAACGTTGGTGATGACGGACACGTGGCCTTTGGCACCGAGTCAGGGTTTCCTAAATTTCCCCATTAAAAAATATTTAGGTGGCGACTCTGTATCTGGCAAAGCAGTCCATGTTTGGCACTTCTTTTCAAAAATCTGTTTTCTCAAAACGATTTGCCAGATTTGGACTCTTTGGTTCAGATTAAGAACCGCAAACAAAATCGAGTCCGAACTGTAGCGTGTAGCGCGGGGTCCCTCGCGGGCGTGTTACACAGTGGCCGGCGGTTGTCCCTGGTGACCAGCAAGCCTTCTCCAGCTTTCCTGGCTTATTTGGTCTTGGACTCTGTTCCCGGGTCCCAACAATCCTGTAGAATGCTCAAAACTTAATGCGAAATGTCTCTGTGGGAGCTCGGCAATCACGTCCCCAATATACGATGGTTTATATCCATCAATGCGTATGAGGTGTATCCTTTTGACACATCCCAAACCCTCCGGGAGGTAAACCGGGGGTCTCCGTTTAAGATGTCTTTATTAAGCATCTTTCTCTTTTATTGGCGTCAAGTGGTATTCGGCTGTTATAACAAACACCCATCCAGTTCACAAGCATTGTCATGCATTTTTTTTTCTATCATGCATTGTCATGCAGTCTCCTTATCACGCATCGTCATGCGAACCTTACATGTATTGTCATGCATTTCCTTATCCCTATTATGCATTGTCATGCATTTGCTCTATCATGCAATTGTCTTGCATTTTCTTGTCACACATCGCTATACACTTCTTTATCATGAGTTGTCCTAATTTCAATTTCTGCTATACACATTGCTTGCATTACTGCATGCTTTACTTACATGTGCATATGTATTTCCAGGGGGTTACACATTGTGCACGTTTCGGCGTGTGCTTCACTGACATGTGTTCATACCTTTGTTTGCTTTACACATTGCATGCGTTTCTGCGTGTGCTTTACTTACATGTTTTTATGCATTTTACAGGAGGTTACACATTGCTTGCGTTAATCGCGCTTGCTTTACTGACATGTGTTCATTCCTGCTATACACATTGCTTGCGTTACTGCATGCTTTACTTACATGTGTATATGTATTTCCAGGTGGTTACACATTGTGCACATTTCGGCGTGTGCTTTACTGACATGTGTTCATACCTTTGTTTGCTTTACACATTGCATGCGTTTCTGCGTGTGCTTTACTTACATGTGTTTATGCATTTTACAGGAGGTTACACATTGCTTGCGTTAATCACGCTTGCTTTACTGACATGTGTTCATTCCTGCTATACGCATTGCTTGCGTTACTGCATGCTTTACTTACATGTGTATATGTATTTCCAGGTGGCTACACATTGTGCACGTTTCGGCGTGTGCTTTACTGACATGTGTTCATACCTTTGTTTGCTTTACACATTGCATGCATTTCTACGTGTGTTTTACTTGCATGTGTTTATGCATTTTACAGGAGGTTACACATTGCTTGCATTAATCGCGCTTGCTTTACTGACATGTGTTCATTCCTGCTATACACATTGCTTGCGTTACTGCATGCTTTACTTACATGTGTATATGTATTTCCAGGTGGTTACACATTGTGCACGTTTCGGCGTGTGCTTTACTGACATGTGTTCATACCTTTGTTTGCTTTACACATTGCATGTGTTTCTGCGTGTGCTTTACTTACATGTGTTTATGCATTTTACAGGAGGTTACACATTGCTTGCGTTAATCGGGCTTGCTTTACTGACATGTGTTCATTCCTGCTATACACATTGCTTGCGTTACTACATGCTTTACTTACATGTGTTTATGTATTTCCAGGTGGTTACACATTGTGCACGTTTCGGCGTGTGCTTTACTGACATGTGTTCATACCTTTGTTTGCTTTACATATTGCATGCTTTTCTGCGTGTGCTTTACTTACATGTATTTAGGCATCTTACAGGAGGTTACACATTACTTGCGTCATTGCATGCTTTACTGACATGTGTTCATTCCTGCTATACACATTGCTTGCGTTACTGCATGCTTTACTTACATGTGTATATGTATTTCCAGGTGGTTACACATTGTGCACGTTTCGGCGTGTGCTTTACTGACATGTGTTCATACCTTTGTTTCCTTTACACATTGCATGCATTTCTGTGTGTGCTTTACTTACACGTGTTTAGGCATCTTACAGGAGGTTACACATTACTTGCGTCATTGCATGCTTTATTGATATGTGTTCATTCCTGCTATACACATTGCTTGCGTTACTGCATGCTTTACTTACATGTGTATAATGTATCTTCTAGGTGGTTACACATTGTGCACGTTTCGGCGTGTGCTTTACTGACATGTGTTCATACCTTTGCTTGTTATACACATTGCATGCGTTAACCCGCATGCTTTACTTACATGTGTTAATGCACACTTCGCATGCGTTGTCACGCACTTTTCAAATGCATCTTCTTAACGATATTGTACCTGTTAAGTTCATTTCTTTTTCAGGCACGATGTTGTATGTACGGTTCATTTAAAGTCGGTGCAACCAGACGAGACTCACAGGTATTGCATGCACTCCGCGTGAAACGTGGTAAGAATTGCATAATTTTCTTACATCCTTCCTATCGAAGTATGTAGGACTGTTGTTCACCTGCTTAAAACTGTTGCATGTTTTGCTTCATTACAGCATTCTTGGCATGATAATTAGTCATGCTCTCAAATCTTACATCTTGCATACCGTTTGCATTTTGCCCCGGCCTCCAGGCGCATCCCTGCATGCTTATACTAATTGATTGTCTGAGTCTTCGGGCCTGTCAAAAATGGGTCGTCTCTGGGCTTTGACATTCACTCCCATCACTTTGTGACTTTCGAGTTCTGTCAAAGAGGGGCAACTGTAGACACCCCATTTTTGACCGTCCTCAAGACTTGGTTGTGCTTGTAGGTACACCCAACAACTGGTTCGATTGCTCGCCCAGCATTCGACTGTTGCGGCGGAACGGCACCGGTTCGAGTTTCCCGGACCTTGCACCCTTTTGCCTCATTTTAGGACCCTGTTTTGGTCCTTTCAGAGTGGCCGTCTTGGTACATTGCCGGCCATGGCTTTGCCCCTGCCGGCCACTGATGAAGCCCTGCCGGCCATCAGTGTGGCACTGCCGGCCATTACTGATGGCCGGCACACCCCCTATCTCAGCTGGTTTCCAGGCAGATCTTTTGAGCCAGCTGGATTTTTGTTTGCTCCCCTCCATACACGTGTATGGAGGGATGAAGGCCTTGCAAAGCTTCTTGAAGAAGCTTTGGCTTTTCATTCTTCTATATAAGGAAGAGGCTTCTTCCTTAGACCAGGTTCAGAGTTTTTTGAAGAGCAAAAAACTCCCTTTCTCTCTATATTGCTTGTGTTTAGTGCTTAGAAGTTGGATTTCCTTGCACTTTTACACTACAACACCTAGATATACACCACCACCATTGGATCAAGCTTCTTGGAAGGGATTCTTGAGCTCTGAAAACCAGTTTCCACCCCCTGAAATTGCTGATTTCGAAGAGGGTCTTCAAGGGTGAGCATTTCCCCCATTTTTGCATTTTCTTGCACCTTGCTTTAGCCCTCTTTCCATATTGTTTTAGGCTTTGCTTATAACTGAAAAAAGTCTTGTTTTTAAGTGATTTTTAAGTTTTGTTAAGGTCATTTTGCTGTTTGGGGTGTGTAGCCCCCTTGCATGCTTTGTTTGGCTTTGTTTTAAGCCATATTTGGAGGCATCCGAGCTAGCCTTGGTTTGGCCTTCCTACCACAGAAATCCAATGGATTTCAGTGGTAGAGGTGTGCATTTGAGGTCCTTAATTAGAGGGGGTAGTCCCCTCTCTTTGTATTCCTCTCTGCTTGCATTTTTGGCCTTCCAAAGGACCAACCCTCTATGCATTTTTGAGGCTTGGTCCAGGTCCTTTTTTGTGACTTCTAGGACCTGCTTTGGCTCTGTCCAAGGCTGGTTTGGTCATGCCTTGCTTGCATCTAGCATGTGTAATGTAACTCCACTCATAGCTCATCAAAGTAGCATGTGTGCATAGTCTTTGTTGAGTCCATTTCAGTCCATTTTTGGTGATGTTTTACCATGCCATGAATCTGTTTTGGGTTGGTTTTGTTACTCCATGCTTGCATGATGCACTTGTAGTGTAAATCCCCTAAACTAGCTTCATATGCTCCATGCGTTGCCATGTCATTTTAGCTTGTTTGGTTTACATTTCAGCATGTATTTGGTCATCATTTGGCATGATATGACCCTATTCATAGTTGGTTTGATCATCCTTTGCATGCTCTATATAGGTGTGGAACAAATCTTGTTTCCTAGCTCTTTGTGCATGATGTTTTGACTCATCATACTAGCATATTTTGGCTTTGCTTAAACATGACTTTATGCTTATTTTGAAGTGTTCTAGGACTGTTTTGGGCTGCCATGGCCATATCACTCATGCTTTGTATAGCTATAGTGTAAATGCTTAGGCTAGTCTTGGGTTTTGAGACCCCCACCATGCCATACATGTGATGTTTGCATGCCTTGCCCTCATTCCACATGCTATTTCAGTCCATGAAATGTTGTCATTCACTTGCATTTGACATGCCTTGAATGCTTTATATAGCTTGTGCTTTATGCCTTAAGAATGGACTTTTGTGCATGCCATTAAGCCTAAGCCTTTGGCTCATCATTTCAGTGCATTTTGGCTCCTATTATACCATGATGTAACTCTATTTTTGGTTGTCCAAGTCATGCCATGTTTGATTTCAATAGGTGTAGTGCATTGCCTCATTAATGCCTTGCATGCTCCTTGTGTTTAGCTTTGTGTTCTAGCCCGTGTTGGCTAGCTTTGAGCTTGGTTTTGGTCTTGCTTAGACCTGCCCTAGGACTGTTTTAGGTCCCCTTGGCCCTATGGGCTTGCCTTGTATGGCCATGGCTTAAGTCCCTTTGCTTACTTTGAGCTTTAAGCATCCTAACATGCTTTGCTTGCATTGTTGAGTTGATTTGGCATCAATTTACATGTATTTCAGAGCTTACCTCATTGCCATGTATCCATGATTGTTGCTCCTTAAGTGTGCTTAAGAGTTGACCCCTTTGTGCCTTAATACTTTAACCATTTGGCATGCATGCTTATCTTGACATTTCATGCTTTTCGTGCCATCAATTCATTGCCTTTGGCTACTGATTTGGACCTAGTTGAGAGCTGTCCATCTTTGGTGTAAGCCCATTTTACCATGTTGTCGCATGCTTGTTACATGTAGTATGTTGTTGCATACTTATTTAGCTTTACATGCCTTGCATGTTCACATGTTCATGTTGCATTTCGTCATGTTATCCAAGGTTGTCACCTCACATCATGCTTATGTGCTTGTTGCATGTCATTAGCCTTGTTAGGTTGTTCGCATTGCATGTTTGCCATGCTTATGTGTTGCATTGCTTGGATTAAGTGTTAATCCGAGCACGAGGAATTAGGGGCGTTTCATACTTCAAGTGATGGAATGTGTCTCAATTCTCGGTCGCCGAAGCTCTTTATGATTCATGATAGAGTTCTAGGCTTTACTTGCTTTATTTGTGCATTCATTTTCATATTGATTTGCACAAGTTGGATCTTTGGCCATCATGCATCGGGACGCATGATTGATGGTCGTGGATCCGATTTGGCCTCTCCCTTGATGTTTCGAAGTGATTTGGAGTGCCATGGTGCGTACATGCCCTTGGGAGACCCTCCCTTTTCTCTATTTTGTGCTTCGTTGTAGTTTGGTGTCCCAGCACACCAGTGGCCGGCAGCCTGCCATTGATAGCCGGCAGTGTGTCACCCTTGGCCGGCAATGAGCCATCTTTGGCCGGCAATACTCCTCTCATGGCCGGCAGGCCGCTGGTAGCTTCCCCCTGTAGTGTTTTGGTAAGTTGCAGCAACAAGCACTGGAAGACACCCTGCAAACAGAGCCTCTAAAGAGCAACCGAAAAGCCTTCCAAAGCGAGGAACCGAAGCGAGCATGCATGCCTCCCTTTTTCAAACAGAGCTGGAATAGCATCATTTACCGCTTTCCCTATTTGCTTGCTGTCATTCATTAATTAGTTAATTGATTCATTAATTAATTAAGTTGTGTAATAATTAGTTGTAGCTAGTTATTAATTTGGTTTTGTAATATTTAATTAGCTCGTGAGTTAGTTAATTAGGTGGCTTGTATTATTTATTCGGACCTTCGAGTGAGGGCCAATATTGTAATAAGTGTGCGTGGGTGTGTGTATGTCTTCCAACCTCACGTCTTTCTTCCCTTTTATTTAACCGCTTACAGTGGTTAGATGTAGGGCATATCTCAATTAGCATTCTTATGCTTCGCATGTTTGCATTCATTCATTTGTATTGCATGCACCGCGCTCGGCGCATCATGCTAACTGCATTGTATTTCAAATTCAATTTGAATACGTGTATCAATTATCACATTCCACATGCCATCCTAGGATTAGCCGAGCCTATTCTAGATTGCATTTTGTATGTGATGCATTAGCCACTTAACATGGACTAGGGTCATGCATGTTTTGCTAACTAGCTTCATTGTTTTGGCACGGAGTACGATGTAAGTATTTATGCTTTAGCATCTCGCATGAGTGTGAATGTTAACATGACAGCATGCTTACCATGTGGCTAAATGCTTAGTTGATATAACTGCCTGAATGCCTGTGGGTGAAGGTTGGATTATTTGAGTTGGAACAACTCGTTGAAATTCGTGTTTTAGCCTACTTGCGAGTAGCAAATCTTAAAACATTTCCAAACAAACGGATATGCAATGCTTTGTTCCAAATTAGGCGATCTAGTCTATACTTGTTTTGATGTGTGCATCACCTAGTAATTCTAGCTAATTAATCGGAAGAAGAACGCATGTGTTTTCAAAAAATGAGATATCATGGTTAGTAGAGGCCGATCTTCGGATCGGGCGAGAGGGGGTGCTCATAGCTGACCTTCCCTAATCGTACCCAAGTTCCCGAGCCGAGGCAACTTTGGTGATGACAGACACGTGGCCTTTGGCACCGAGTTAGGGTTTCCTAAATTTCCCCATTATAAAATATTTAGGTGGCGACTCTGTATCTGGCAAAGCAGTCCATGTTTGGCACTTTTTTCAAAAAAAATCTATTTTTCTCAAAACGATTTGCCGGATTTGGACTCTTTGGTTCAAGATTAAGAATCGTGACAAATCGAGTCCGAACTGTAACACCATTGAGGTCCCTCGCGGGCTTGTTACAACAGCTAAGAATTAAGGAAGACAACTGAGGTTCTGAAAAAGAAAAGCAGTAATCACTACATTGAATCCAAGGCTAATATGATGGAACAAGGACAAAATTCAAACAATAAGAAATATTCTAATGACAATCCTAAGAGTTGTAGCAAAATCCAAAAGTTCAAAGGAATAAGTTACAACTATGGAAAAACTGGGCATTGTGCTGTTGATTGTCGTGGTCCACCAAAGAGCAAAGGGCAGTCATATAAAGGAAATAAGCAAGGAAAGAAGCAAGGTAAGAAGATTGGAAATCAAGCCAACATAACTGAAGTAGACACTATTGCCTACGGTGTTGATGACATCAATCTCTTCGCAGTAGTGTCTGAAGCAAATCTGGTTGGGAATCCTAAAGAATGGTGGATGGACACAGGAGCCACATGCCACATTTACTCAGACAAGAAAATGTTCACATCTTATCAAACAGTGGATAATGGAGAGCTACTTTTTATGGGAAACTCCTTAACTTCCAAAGTTGAAGGGCAAGGAAAGGTGATTCTGAAAATGACTTCAGGCAAAGAGCTTACCCTCAACAATGTATTGCATGTGCCAAAAATTCGAAAGAATCTTGTGTCAGGGTCTTTGCTGAGTAAAAATGGGATTAGGTTGGTTTTTGAGTCTGATAAGTTTGTACTCACTAAAAGTGGAGTTTATGTAGGGAAAGGATATCTAAACGATGATCTGTTCAAGATGAATTTAATGACTATTGTACCTAAAATTGCTATTAATAATAATATCACATCTTCTGCTTATATTGTTGATTTTTCAAATATTTGGCATGGTAGATTAGGGCATGTAATTTTTTATTCTCTTCGTAGAATGATTAATTTAGAATGTTTGCCTAAATTTAATATTGATCATAATCATAAGTGTGAGATTTGCATCGAAGCAAAGTTAACAAGTTCTTTCCATTCAATAGAAAGAAACCCTGAACCTTTAGATTTAATTCATAGTGATATCCATGATTTTAAATCTTTGCAAACTAGAGGGGAAAAATAACATTTTATCACTTTTATTTAAGGTTTGTACAAGATACTGTTGTGTATACTTGATAAGTAGTAAAGATGAAGCATTGGAAATATTTATTCATTATAAAAGTGAGGTTGAAAATCAACTTAGCAGAAAAATTAAGGTGTTTAAAAGTGATAAAGATGGTGAATATATAGCACCATTTGTTGAGTTTTGTTTTTAACATGGTATTATATACCAACTTATTGCACCTTATTCACCTCAATCAAATGGTGTGGCTCCATGAAAAAAAAGAACTCTTAAAGAGATGATGAATGTTATGTTGATTAGTTCTGGGTTACCCCAGAATTTGTGGGGGGAGGCAATATTGTCTGCAAATCATATTTTAAATAAGATACCTCACAAGAAAACTGGAAAGACACCACACGAACAATGGAAAGGTAGAGTACCTACCTATAATTATTTAAAAGTATGGAGGTGTCTTGCTAAAGTGGCAATTAAACGATTGATTTGCATATTTATTGAATATGCACTTAATAGTAATGCGTATCAATTTTTATTTCATAAATCAGAGAATTCAGATATGCATGTTTATATTATTATTGAATCAAGGAATGCATCAGTCTTTGAGAAAGTTTTTCCTTACAAGGAAAAAGAGTTAAATACTCTTAAGATACCAATTGAATCTGCTACAAGTAGTAGTTAGATCAAAATGATAAAGAAGAAGACGAACCTAGATGTAGTAAATGTGCTAGAATAGAGAAAACAATTGGTCTAGATTTTTTGACTTTTTTGTTAGAAAATTAACCACAAAGCTTTAAAGAAGCGATGTCTTTACTAGAGGCAACTTTGTGGAAAGAAGCAGTCAATAGTGAGATTGATTCCATACTGCAAAATCATACTTGGATTTTGTGGATCTTCCACCAAGTTGTAAATCTTTTGGATACAAGTGGATTTTTAAAAAGAAAATGAAAGTAGATAAAACAATCGACAAATACAAGGCTAGGCTTGTTGCCAAAGGGTCTAGACAAAAGGAAGGATTGGATTATTTTGATACCTACTCACCAGTTACTAGAATACCGTCCATTCGAATGTTGCTTGCTATTGTAGCCTTGCATAATCTTGACATTCACCAAACGGATGTCAAAACAGCGTTCTTAAATAGTGAATTAGAAGAAGAAACCTATGTGGAACAACTTGAAGGGTTTATAGTTCCATGCCAAGAAAGGAAAGTGTATAAATTAATCAAGTCATTGTATGGTTTGAAACAAACACCAAAACAATGGTATGAAAATTTTGACACTATAATGATGTCAAATGGGTTTTGGATCAATGCATGTGATAAATGCGTCTACATTAAAGACACCAACAAAGGCTATGTCATTGTTTGTCTTTATGTAGATAATATGTTGATCATTAGTAGTAATAATGAGATGATAAAGGCAACTAAAAACATGTTATGCAAAAGGTTTGACATGAAAGACATGGAACTCGCATATGTTATATTAGGTATGAAAATAACTAGAACAACTAACGGTTATGTGTTATCTCAATCTCATTACATTGAGAAAATTCTTGATAAATTTGGCAAGGAAGATGATAATATCACCAGAACGCCTATAGACATAGGTCTACATTTATCAAAGAATAAATGAGAAGGTATATCACAATTGAGTTATGCCCAGATAATTAGAAGTTTGATGTATCTAATGAACTGTACTCGTCTTGATTTAGCATATGCAGTAAGTGAATTAAGTAGATACACAAGCAACCCAATACCAGATCATTGGAAAGCCTTGACAAGGTTTCTGAGATATGTAAGGTATTCACAAAGTTATGGGTTGCACTATATTAGGTATCCTGCAGTACTTGAAGGGTATTGCGATGCGAATTGGATATCAGATACTAGGGATTCAAAATCCACTAGTGGTTATGTTTTTGTCCTGGGAGGTGTAGCGGTGGCTTGGAAATCATCCAAACAAACATGCATCGCTAGGTCAACAATGGAATTAGAATTTATTGCTCTAAATAAAGCTGGAGAAGAAGCAGAATGGCTTCGACAATTCTTGGAGGACATTCCGATATGGCCTAAACATGTGCCTGCCATTTGTATACATTGTGATAGTATGTCAGTAATGGGCAGGGCACAAAGTCATTTGTATTATGGTAAGTTTCGACACATCTGTCATAGACATAATACCATTAAACACTTGCTCTCAAGTGGAATAATTTCCATAGAATATGTGAAGTCTAAGGATAATCTAACAGATTCATTCACAAAAAAGGGCTAGCCAAAGAGCAAATGTATAATTCATCAAAAGGAATGGGACTAAAGCCTATTACATAAGAGTCATCATAACAGTAACCTAACCTATATTGACTGGAGATCCTAAGAATTAGGTTCAAAAGGGAAAACTAAATTATGCGTGGCTCACAAAAATCACTAGGGAGTCTTACTCACCCATTTCTAGAATGAGATAGTGATAAACTACAACATGTGTTGTACGCAGTAGGAATCAGGATAAGCTATGCTTTTAATGATTACCTATCTCTTGAGATACGGTAATCTAAGAGGAGTACAGAGGATACTCGTTACGACCGCTTCTGTGAGAATTAATTAGACACGATTCTCTAAAGCACTCAATGAAACCGAGGATTGTTCAAGACCAAAATGAGCACAATAGTGAGAACTTCAAACTGTGTTAGAGCTACTCTTTGTGTAGTCTATTGTCTAGGTTTACACCAAATGACTGATAGTGCAAGGCTTTTAGTCCATTGATCGTCCAGTAAATCCGATGGGCATTGGGAAGGTTCAAAGCCGAAAGCTACATATCCCATGCAGTGTAGTTCCTTATTATACTCTCTCTACAAATTAGCGTTTTATTTGAATCTTGTCAATTTCATTCATGTGGCAGATTGTTAAAAAAATTTGGTTTCGACCTGTAGTTTTGGCTTCATTTAAGTCAAAATAAAAATGGGACCTATATACATTTTTTAGTGGTCTAAGTGATGACATGTACTATGCCATGTGGTGAATAATGCCTTGAAGTTGGTTTCTCAAAACTATCAATGGGTGAATAAGAAATAGACACCAAAGAAATCTCCATGAATATGAAAAGTCTTGGTGCAATAAATGAGTATCCCACATTGCTTAAAGAGAAGAAGTTTAAATGGTTTATATAGGCCAAGTTGGCATTTGGGTGGGCAGCAAAGTTTTGTGAATGGAGGAGTTATGGATGGGCTTGGACTCAAGACTATGGACAAGTGCATTTATGCTGAAAAAACCCACACGGGCACACCACCGCCCACCCGCAGCCAGCCGTACCGTGCTGTGCTCGGGCTCGGGCTCGGGCGTGTGGTGCGTAGAATCCCAAGTCTTATCTTTTTGGGCCAAATTTAATTGAATTTTCAGTCCAAAAAATCTTATGGGAATTTTTTATTTTGAAATTTGAATTCCAAATATTTCTAAAATGACCCCAGCATTTTTCTAAAATGTTGCAATATGGTCCTTCCCAACCAGTGCCTAATTTCACCTTCTTCCTTATTGTTACAATTTTCTGAAGGGAAACAACCTCACCGAATAGTCATCACACACTATAAATAGTCCCTCTGTCTGCCATTCTAGGCATTTCAATTTTCGTGCTTGCTTTTGTTCTTCTTTTCTTCTTTTCTTCTCTTCTGTTTCTATATTCTAATAGAGAGATATTAAACACAGTTCGGTTCAACAGGCTCACCGTGATTGTGCTACTTTGGTGAGAGTTTGATCGTTGTATCCTGGGAGACATACGCCATAAATACTCGAAGACACCAGTGCGATGGTGAATTCTGTCTTAAGGAGATAGTGTTAAACACTAGACTCAATCGTTTCGATTCTCTAAAAGTCTTTACTGCTCTGAGTTCTTCATATTTATTTATTTTCTATAATTATTTTTTTTCTGGATTAAGTTATTTATTCCAAAAATTTTGTATCTTCTTATTTATTACTTTACACTTAAGATTGATCAACACAATGAACCTAGATTTCTAAAAAATGTAGGCAATTGAGCTATAGTTAGCCCAATACTGAAGTTGACTATTTTCTCGAAAACTATTTCATTTTCCAAAACCGGACCATCTTCTTGGACCGGAAAAGGAGAATTTCAGTGCTCACAGCCTGATTTGCATGATTTTGAATCAAAAATCGAACAAGTATGTTAATCCAACTCTCATTTTGATCAAAACTGTTTTAGAAAACAAAGAATGGTCAAAGTGACGAACTAGGGGCACAATTGAGTCAGGTCTTCTGTCTTTCCCCCATCAACATACTCGCCAGAAAGGCACCCTATCTACCAGAAGAAGTGGCTGCAAGCTCGCTGTATCGGGCATGAGCCCACAACCTCTCGTTTACCCATCAACCGCTCTGGGAAGGGATTGAAAATGAGAGATTAAAGAATAGAGAGGTGTAAGTTGAGAGAAAAGTGAGCGAGAGGGTTTTGAGAGAAAAACCGAGCCTGAGGGCCGAGTGATGTGAGTATCACAAATCAGAGAGGGTGGGAATAATACCCGGAGGAATTGGATCCTCGAGATTTGAGGTCTTTTTGTAAACATGTCCGTGTGTCGTGTCTTTTGGTTTGTCGGTCTCGATTTTGGCTTTGAGTCTTTTTCGAGTGTGTCTCATTGTGTTTAGGTCGCGTGCCTTTTGTTTCTTTGTTTGAGTCCCTCTGCTGTGTTCTGTGGTAGGCTCGATACCCCGGTTGAAAACCCTTCTTTATTTCAAAAAATCGTTTGTGCTCAGAATGCTGTGCCATTCTCTACATTCGTGCGAAGCAAGAGAAGGAAAAGGAAAATTTGGGACATCCGAGTGTGTTTCAACTGCAACCGTGTCAGCTTTTGTGGTCTGTCTTGTCAGATTGGGGCTGTTTGGTCAGGGTTTGCTGTGTGCGGAATGAACCGAGTGCTGTGTTATAGGCTGTATGCAGATCAATCCCCAGTAGAGTATGGGTTGTATTATCCAGTTTGAGTAGTGGTTTGTATGAGTTGTTTGCTGTTAGTTGGTTGGTTATCCGATTATCATAGTGCAAGTGCTCAAATTACAAGTGTTCAATTTTCAGACAACAGATCAATATCATTTACATTTGAGGTGTAATATGAAGCAATACAGTGCAAGGTATAAAGTGTGCAGATACAACACTCTTTTTTCGGACAAAAAGTTTGTTTCATTTCATATAACCTTTTTCAAGTACCAAGTTTTTGGAACAAAATCTGCCTGTGGCAGTACATGGTAACCTAACTACCAAAAAGAGAAAAAGTACAAAAAAGAAGAAAAAAGCAGCAAAAATCTGAAGCAGCATCAGTGGTCTCACGCCTAGGGATCCGTCCTCGCCCTCTTCCTGGGCAGAAGCCCAAGAGCATCACCAGAAGCATCACCGTCTGAGTCTGAGCCCGAGCTGTCCCCGGTCTCCTCCTCAGATGACTCCGCCTCCGCCTCTGCCTCCGACTCGTCATCTGGAACTGGAGCCCGCGAGCTGCTCCCGACATGAGTGCGCCCCCCCTCTGGTGCGGGGATATACTCTGCCATCCCGGGTAGAAATGGGAGGTCCAGCTAGAGCGCCACCCACCAGAGGAATCTGGAAGGGAGGCTGAAAAAAAACATGAAAGGCAAATACATCAAAATACTGTGAGCAGTTTATCAGTGCAGAATGCAGTGTATGAGTACAGTGTGTGGATGTCGTGAGCAGTTTATCAGTACAGAATACGGTGTATGAATACAGTGTATGTATGCTGTGAGCAGTGAATCAATGCAGGGTGCAGTGTGTAAGTATCGTGTATCAGATGCCGTGAGCAGTTTATCAGATGTTGTGTTGTGCATCAGATTATGTAAAGCAGTTTGTGTATGGTTTGAGGCTGTGGTCAGAAAGAACATACCGGAATGCTGTAAAGGACTAGGAAGTCGAAGGTCCGCTGTAGCATCCCCATCATGGAGGCATTCATCTCCAATGACTGCCGGGTGTACTCGGAAGACGCCTGCAAAAGTATCAGATACATTAGTATTCTGTGGAATATCAAATAAACTGAAATGAAATAATTATACAAGAATGCAGTAATACATACCGGAGGCAAGTCGGGAACACCGACAAACTCGTGATCAGCCGGCGGAGGAGCAAAGGGGATCTGGTAGGTCGCCCCACCCTGCCCTCTGAAAGTCAGCGAAGTGGGCAGAGCAGGCCAACCGGTCCCCCGCCCTCGCTGAACTTCGCCCTTGCCGCGGACTCGGGCCCTCCTCGATGCTTCCGCTCCAGCTCCCGCCTCTGCCCTAGTCGCTGGCGCCGTGGGTCTCCCTCCCTCAGCTCGTCGGCCGCCGCTCAGAGGTCGCATGATGAAGGTCCGGATGTACTCCGAGTAATCGCCTTCGCCTCTGAAGCCGTCTGCCTCCCAGCCAAGGGTGTAGTCCGCCATCTGCTCGGTGGTGAATCTCTCGGTATCCCTCATATGCTCAGGAGGGTGCATCGGAACTATCTGCTCCGGTAAACCCAGGGTCTGGCGCAAGAAACGCTCACCCAGGTACCAAGCCCGACAGACCGGGCCCTCCAGCAGAATCCGGAAATGCGAGGTCTCATCGGCACCGGCAAACCGATCCCGCATCACGGCTGGCAGTGGAGCCCACGGCTGCCAGGTGATCTGAAAATGCAATACAGTTTGTTATCTACTGTTATTGAAATATGCAGTGGAAAGACGAAGCTTAAATGAACTGCAAGTAAAACATACCTCTGCGAGGGTGATGGTGTCGAAGTAGCGGCGGAAGAAGCTAAATGTCTCTCGGGGCCTCCGCACGCACCTCCCGTCAAAGCGGCGCGAGAATGGGATGACAAGAGGGGTCTCTGCGTCTGGTACGGGAGCAAGCCTGGGAAAGTAGGCGTAAACCCACAACTGCAAGGTAAATACCAGTGCATTTTATCAGATAAAGCAGAATATAGAATAAAAAGCAGAAATAGCAGAGCCGTGTGTTGTGCAGTGTATTGTGCAGGGTGTACAGTGTGAGCAGTGTACAGTCAGTGTAAAGCAGAGTATGTGTGTTCCGTGTGTACAGTATACAGCAAGTATAAAGCAGACTACAGTGTGTGCAGTGTGCAGAGTACAGAAAATATAGAACAGAAATGAAAGGCAGAAAAAGAAATGCACCTCCCAGACACGCCAGTAGCCCCCAAGCAACTGTCCGCTGCCGCGGGAAGCTGAGCTCATATATCCATAGAGAGTGGCCAGAGCGGCACCACCCCAGTCATAATGTAAGATGTCCCTGACGTCCACCAGTGCGCTGAGCAGGCAGAGAGACACTGTGTTTGCCCGGTCGGCGAAAATGGTCATCCCAAACAGGAACATGAGAAAGCCACGTGCGTATCTCTCCACGGCCTCCTGAGTCATCGGGGCTGCATCGACAAGGAGGGGCTGGACCCTGAACTGCACCTCAAACCAGGAGTATCGGACGAAGCCGGGACGCGTAAGAGGCGGTGCCGCGCCGAGCAAGTAGACCTGAGCCGCGGTCCACTCGTCCATGTCAATGTCAAAGGGGATCGGATCACCCCCTACCCCGATGCCTGTGAGCATCGAGAAATCATAAGGGGTCATCGTCGTGTCCCCAGTCGCAGACAAATGGAATGAATCGGTGGTGTCCCACCACCTCTCCACCAGAGCGGCGAGGAGAGGTCTGCATGTAGTGAGCCTGGAGAGTCCTCTGCAGAATGCGCCAAAGCCGGCCTCGTCCACGATATGGCGAACTGCGTCGGGAAGCTCGGCGTACCACTCGCGAGCGATAGTGTTCCCATACCCGCGGATGGTATGGGAATCTCCCTGTTTTCAAACAAGTAGTTACGAAGCAATATAAAATGTACAGTTTTGAAGAAACAGTCAAAATCAGTGCAAGTTTGGCATGCGTGCGTATTTTCAGATTCAAACAGATACCGGGTGCCGGTGTGCTTACAGTGAACTACAACATGTGATGCGTCAGCGTGTTTGAGTGGTTCAGTGCAAATGTGGCATGCGTGCATATTTTCATATTCAAATAGGTATCGGGTGCCGGTGTTTGTAGTGAAATACGGTGTGTGTCGCGTGTTGAGCGGTTCAAGGCTAGTGCAGTGTGTGCGCACGTGTGAGTCTTAAGCAGATAATCAGTTGCAAGTGTGTTTGTAATCAACTACAATATACAGTGTATCAGTGTATCGGAACTAAGCAGTTAAAGACTGTAATCAGCTATGGCAGTTGACAGTTTAACCTTCTACATTGCAGAAAATAAACAGAGAAAGATAGTTACCTCGGAAGCGCCGAAGGATAGGTGAGAGGCAGGCTCACGTAGCAGAAGCTCGGGATCCAACGCCATGTCAAAACTCCTGAACTGGCGCAATCCGTCAGGGGGCAGAACATGAATCGCCGGCCGGTAGGTCACCAGGTCGAACGGGCGCTCGCTCAAAGGTAGGAGCTCGACCCCGGGATCCATCTCGTGATCCGGGGGAGTCCCACCGCGTGGAATGTCGTCCGCCATGTCAAGAATGATGAGAAAATAGCCGGAGGGAGGAAAACCGGGCTAGAATATGAAAACTCAACTCTCGGGAGGGTGGAAAATGGCCGGAAAGGTCGGGATGTGAAAAGGCACGGAAATGGAGAGGAAAGTGAGGGGAACAAACCCCAAAAAGGTGGAAATGGCAAAAGAGGCACCGAAACAAAGATTTGTTCAGTTGAAAATGTCCGAAACGCGGAGGAAATCGCGAATCCGACGATGAAACGGGCTTAGAACGCGAAGAAAACGAGGAAATGAGGAAGAAAAAAGACTCTAGAGAGAGAGAGAGGGGTCGTTTTCGGCGAAGGATAATGAAAAGAATAGGGTTTGGAACCCTATTTTAAAACACCCATGGTGAAATGTCGAATCTGCCCCGATCCAGGAACTTTTTGCCGGTCGGCAACATTTTGTGCCGGCCGGCAGAATATTGTGCCGATGGAATTATTTTGTAGCCGGTGGACAGTCGGTGGCTTCCCCTTCCGGCCGGTGGTGTTCCCACAACCTTGTTTAGGCCATATGAGTGGTTTTTGGTCTTCATAGCCCCGAGAAAGTGCAAGAAAGTGTATCTCTGACGCTCAACCGGCCTTCGTTTTGACCTCGGACCGCGTCTTCTGTGCGTAGCACTCAAAATCATACAATGATTGTATCCTTTTGTATCCTTTTGCCTTTTACAAGACTCAAAAGTTGCCCCGTGTGCGTTGCATGCTTCCGTCATACTGTCTGGCGCGTCGCATCGCACTGTCATGCCCACTCCTCATGCATTGTCATGCATTTTATTGTGAGCATTGTCATGCATTTCAAAAGACGTGCGTTGTCACGCACTTTAGTTCATTCGCATTGTCATGCATCTTTCGATCTACATTTCAGTTCAGGCCTTGTGGCATGCGTGCCTCAATTTCCATGAGGCATGCGTGTCTCATTTGCATTATTTTGCATCTTATGAGGCATGCGTGTCTCATTTGTATTATTTTGCATCTTATGAGGCATGCGTGTCTCATTTGTATTATTTTGCATCTTATGAGGCATGCGTGTCTCATTTGTATTATTTTGCATCTTATGAGGCACGCGTGTCACACTTGCATCATGCCTCATTTGCATCGGCACGTGTGCCTCATTGCATCGGCACGTGTGCCTCGTTTGCATGGGCAGGTGTGCCTCGTTTGCATGGGCACGTGTGCCTCGTTTTCATCGGCATGTGTGCCTCGTTTTCATCGGCACGTGTGCCTCACTTTCATCGGCATGTGTGCCTCACTTTCATCGGCATGCGTGTCTCATTTCCACTGGCATGTGTGCCTCATTTCCATTGGCATGCGTGTCATATTTTTGTTGGCATGCGTGTCATCATTTGCATTGGCATGCGTGCCTCATTCGCATTGTCTTACATTCCTTGCGACCTGCGTTGTCTTGCTTTCATTTGCATTATCATGTATGTTGCTAACGACATTGTACCTGTTAAGTTTGTTTTCTTTTCAGGCACGATATTGTATGTACGGTTCTTTTGAGGCCGGTGCAACCGGACGAGCCGCACAGGTATTGTATCCTCTGCGTGAGACGTACAGAGAATTCTCTTACATCCTTTTTGCATTGTAGTGTAGTCTGGTGTATGCTAGCTTAAAACTGTTGCATGTGTGCTTCGTTACAGCTTTCTTTGCATGATCATAAGTTATGCTCGGCTTCTTGCATTTTCAGTTGCATTTTGCCCCTGCCTTCGGGCGCATACCTTGTTTGTCTTGCATGTTTGTCCAAGTCTTCGGCCTTGTCAAAAATGGGTCATCTCTGGGCTTTGACATTCACTCTCGTTATTGTTATGACTTTCGAGTTCTGTCAAAGAGGGGCAACTGTAGACACCCTATTTTTGACCATCCTCAAGACTTGGACGTCACCGTTTGAACACTCGGTGATTATCCATGTTTGTGTTCGTTTGGAGTTCCCGGAGGTCTCGGCTACGCGCCCTGCCTCAGGATCTCAGAACTCGACCGTTTTGTGTCTGGTTTTGCACCAAACACTTGTGTTTTGCCTTGGAGGGGCAAGGAATGCCTTGTGAGGCATCCCCACACACCACCGGCAGTGGCTAGAGGCCACCGGCTGGTTTTTGTTGCCGCCAGCAATGTATGTGGCCGGTCGGCACTCTTTGTTGCCGGTCGGCAGTCATTTTTGTCAAAATGACATTTTTGGCCAGCCGACTACTGTTCATCTGCTTTTTGTAGATATTTTAGGACAGCTGTGTGGCATTTGGTTCCCCTCTATACACGTGTATGGAGGGATGCTCTCCTTGTAAGCTTGTTGTATAAGCTTTACAAGTTTGGTTGCCTATAGGAGAGGGGTCTCTCCTCTTGGCAAAGGGGTTAGAGAATTTTGGAGAGAAAAACACAGAGAGAAGCTCTGGTTTTAGGGTTAGGGTTGATACATATCTCCTATATCTCTTTTTCTCTCTTTATGTTCTAGGTGTTTTAGTCCACATTATTGCACACAAACACCTAGTGCTTCACCTTCCTTTGGCTACTGAGGTTCTAAGGGCTTGTTCTTGCTATTTTTGACTGGATTGAAGCTTAAGGAGGCAACAAGATCACCATTGTCGAAGAAAGGCTTCAAGGGTAAGAAACTAGTCCTTTTTTACCCCTTTTTGCATCCTATTTCTACCTATCTTAGAGCTGTTTTTGTGTTTAGTGTATAACATAAAAAAGTTCTATTTTTATACCCTCTTGATTGTTTGTTAAGAGTGTTTTGTGGTTTGGGTGTGTTTGACCACCCTTAGGCCTTGAAAGGCCCCTTTTTTTGTGCTATTTTGTGCAAGTATCGAGACTTTGGTGTTTGGGCCTCTTCACCACTGAAATTTTGAGGGATTTCAGTGGTGAAGATGGTGCCTTGAAGTCTCAAGGAGGAGGGGGCCACCCCCTCTCCTTGTTGTCCTCGAAAGGGACCATTTTTGGTCTCTTAAGGGAGCTTATGTTTGAGTGTTTATTGGTCATGCCTTGGCTACATTCCATGCTTATTATGCCATGATATAACCTTGTTGTGTGTTGGTTTTGGTACACCATGCATGCTTAGCATACCTACCATGTAATGCCTTGTTATTGCCTTAATATGCCTTAGATTGTTAGCCTTTGTTCTAGCATGTTTTAGGTTTAGCCTTGTGAAGGTTTTGTGCTTATTTTGCCATGTTTTAGGTCTGTCCATGTTTGTTTGAGTCGATCTTGGCATGCATTATATAGCTCCTTTGTATTATGGCTTGTATGCTTCAAGTAGGTGAATGTGTAGCATGCACTGCTTGCATTAATTTAATGGTTTAGAACCATCCTACATGTCATTTCAGTCCCTTTGGTGTGCTTGTATGCTTGCCTTGGACACCTCTTTGATGCTTCAAAAGCTTGTGTTGTATGCTCCATGTTTTAGCATTTGTGCATGCCTTTGAATTGGAACCATTTAGATGCCATCTAGGTGGTCTTTTGGGCTTTGTTTTGTGTGCTAAAACTCTGTTTATGGTCGCTTAAGTCTTGCCATGTGTGGTTGTACTAAGTGTAGTCCATTGCCTCTTTAGCTTGCCTTAGTACTTGGGCCTTTTTTTGCATGTTTATGTTTGTCTTGTTTAAGTCGGTTTGGCACTATGTTTTAACATGATTTTCAGGACTTATGTTGCATGCTAATTGTCCATGATATCCCCTTTCAAGTGTGCTTGAAAGTTGCTTGTTTAATGCTTAAAGTTTGGACCATCACATGTGCATGTGTGCATTTGTGTTTAGCCTTCATTTTTGGGCATTTTGGCCACTGTTTTAGGCCTATTTAGAGCCACCTAAATCATGTTTAAGTCCACCTTTTCATTAGTTTGCATTGCCTCATGTTTGCTTGTATGCTTGCATAAGTGCCTTGCCATGCCATGTTGCATCCTTAGCTTGCATGCCTAGGTTGCATTGCATCTTATATGCATGCCTTGTTCCTTGATTTGGTGATAGGAATTGGGCCTTGTTTTGTTTGATTGGTTTGTATTTCATTTGACATGAAAGTGCACACTTGATTCTTTAGGCCATCATGCATGGAAATGCGTGATTGGTGGCCCGAGAATCGAGGCACGTACCCCTTTGAGTCGCAAACATGATAGGGGGCATGATTGGTGCATACATTGTTTGAATTGTATTGCCATGCAAGTTTTGCCCCCTCTGCTGCTGTGAGTTGCAGGTTCTGCAGGCATTGTTTGCCGACCGGCAACATTTGGTGCCGGCCGGCAGTAAGTCATCAGCCGATGGATTCATTTTGTGCCGATGGCCACATCCCATTGCCGGTGGTAATTCTACTCAGCCGGTGGTATCCCCCAGTGTCCTGAGAGGCATTCCTGAGACTTTGGCAGTTTTCAGAGGAGCAAAGCAGGGAAAGCAGAGGCAGACTATGCATGGCAGTGCGATTCCGAGCAAGTCCCGAGCATGCGCTGCATCTGACCCGCTTCCTGAGGGCTTTACTGTTTTAATTAGATTAACATGCGCTGCATCTGACCCGCTTCCCGAGGGCTTTACTGTTTTAATTAGATTAATTAATTTGTTTAGTTAATTCAATTGATTTGTAATATTTAATTAGCTTGCGTAGTTAATTAATTTGTATTATTTATTTGGTCCCTCCGGGTGAGGGCAAATCTGTAATAAGTGTGGGTGCGTGTGCGTGCATGTCTTCCAACCCCCACTTCTTTCTCCCTTTTATTTACCTGCTTATGATGGTAGATTAGGGCACGTCTAAATTAGCATACCTTATGCTATGCATGCGTGCATCCATGCATTTGTCTTACATGCACCGGGCTCGGTACATCACGCTAACTGCATTGTATTTCAATTTCCAAATTGAATACTTGTTACTTGTAGCATTTCACATGCCATGCTTAGGATAGCCGAGCCTGTCTAGATTACACCCTTGCTTGCGTTGCATTAGCCACTTAACATGAACTAGGATCATGCATATGATTACTAACTAGTTTCTGTTTTGGCTTGGAGTACTAGGTGAGTTTTTACGCTTTAGCATATCGCATGCGTGTGAATGTTGCCATAACAGCATGATTACCATGAGGCTAGCTGCTTATGTGATATAACTGCTTGAATGCCTGTGGGTGAAGGTTGGATTGTTTGGGTTGGAAAAACTCATTGAAATCCATGTTTTAGCCTACTTGCGAGTAGCAAATTCCAAAGTATTTTTTTTTTCTTTTTTTCAAGACAAACGGATATGCAACGCTTGTTTCCAAATTAGGCAATCTAGTCTATACTTGTTTCCTGTGCGCATAACATAGTAATTCTAGGCTAATAACCGGAATAAGAATACATAACGTTTTCAAAATCGGATATCATGGTTAGTAGAGGCCGGTCTTCGGACCGGGCGAAAGGGGGTGCTCATAGCTGACCTTCCCCGATCGTACCCAAGCTCCCGAGCCAAGACAACTTTGGTGATGACGGACACGTGGCCTTCGGCACCGAGTCAGGGTTTCCTAAATTTCCCATTTTAAAAAATATTTAGGTGGCGACTCTGTATCTGGCAAAGCAGTCCATGTTTGGCACTACTTTTCAAAAAATTTGTTTTTCTTCAAAACGATTTGCCAGAGTTGGACTCTTTGGTTCAGATTAAGAACCGCAACAAACAAAAAAGGAGGGGAGTCTGAACTGTAGCCGAGGTCCCTCGCGGGCGTGTTACAGGGAACAGTGTCGAATGTTTCACACCCCTCCAGCAGGCCGACCTCCACGGAGGGGAACTAGAGAGGGAGAAGGTGGAGAGGGAGTCTTTATTCGATTGCACGATTTATGATTGGGGTGAATCTAGAGGCAACAAGGGGAGTGGTGACAATAGTGATGGTCACAACATGCTGTTCCAATAATTTGGCCATGTCAATCATGGGGATGAACTGGCCTGGGGACATTAGAGGCACTAAAACAAAGTGAAGGTGGTGGTTTTGGGAAGCCATTGCAGCTCGGTGGTGGTTGTTGTTGGACTGAATATTATGCCACGCACTACAACAAAAACACATTTTAGTGACACCATACTAGTGGCATGTTCTTAAAAAATGTCACAAAAATAATATTTGGTGGCATTTTTTAGAAAAATGTCATAAAGCCACAAACATACAAGGCACTAGTGGCATTTCAATTAAAAAAAGTGTCACTTCACTACAACAAAAATGTTACTACAACAAATTTACATTTTGGTGACACTACACTAGTGGCATGTTTTTAGAAAATGCCACAAAAATAAAAATTTGCATTAAATGTTTTAGAAAAATGCCACAGAACCACAAACATATAAGGCTGTAGTGGCATTTCAATAAAGAAATGTCACATCAATTTTATGGCATTTTATAAAATAATGACACAAAATTATGTTCGCGACATTTACCAACAGATGTCACTAAACTTTAGTAGCAATGGCATTTTTTAAAAAATGTCAGGACACTAGGTAGGTGCAAATTACTTTTTATGGCACTTAGGTCAAAAGTGTCATAAACAAATATTTTATAGCATTTTCAGAAATGGCACTAAGCCAAAAACTTTCCAAGCTTATAATGGCATTTTTGAAAAAACAAAAAAAAGCCAATATATTTTTTTAATTTTTAAAATGCAGTAAATGATTAAAAATAAATAAATTAAACTCAATATACACTACAAGAAAAAGCACATTCGGCAACTAAATTTCCTGATCAAAAAAAATTTGATCGCTGAAAGTATAGCTTTCAGCGACCAAAACAGCATTAGTAGCCAAAAGTAAACCTTTTTGGCGATACTTTTGGCTACTAAACAATTTTAGTAGCCAAAAGTCTACAATTGGTGACTAAAACTAAGTTTGGTAGCTGATTATATGGGTTTTAGTGACTAAAAAATTTTTAGTAGCCCAAAGTAAAGCTTTTTAGTGTCTAACACTCGAGCGGAGGTTTCCACGCTCGAGCGGAGAGACTTTCATATCAGTCCGAGTTTGACCTTTTTGGATCACTTTTTGATTTTCTTTCTCTCTCCTACTTTTTCAAAACCTCCATTGGAGAACTCCTCTCTCTAAAACCTTACCTTCTCTCTAAGAAATCATCTAGCCCTAGTGATCTCCCACCTTTGGGCCTTTGTAAAAAGTGTTGATCTTGGTGTGGGTTATCTTTTGATCTGAAAATCTTGGGTTTGGGAGCATCTCGAAATTCTTCATCTTCTCCATTGGGTCTCATCTCTTGAGGTAGGGATTCCTACTCATTTTTATGAGCTTTAACCTAAATGTTGAGCTTTTTGTATAAATGGTTTGATTTGGAAAGTTAGGGTTTGTAATGTGTTATATTGGAAAAGAGGGGCTTTGCTCTTTTGATTCAAACATATGTGTTTTGGGTCCAAAAAGGAGGTTATTGATGTTGTTGATAATATTTGGACCTTTGGGTCAATATTGAGAAAAAGGAGGAAAATGCCATGTTTGGGTATATTTGGGTCATTAGTGTAATTAATGACAATTGTTATGGAAAAGTGAAATTGAGTTGGAAATAATGAAATTGGCTCATTATGAGATAGAATGGTGGAGTTGGATTTATTAATTGCTCACTTTGAAAATGTTGAAATTATATATCTGTTGAGGCACTTGTTATCTGTTTAGAAATAACTGCTTTGGGCTATCGGTGGAGGATAGTCTTGATTGTTGTAGACAATGCATGATGATTAGGCAAACTAAAACTAATCAATTGAATATGTCATCGAATATAACGGTTGGGATAATACATCAAATTTATGTATTGATTGATTATGTATATGATACGTGTTTATATACATTGTATTGTGTGGGAGGAGATAGGGGATGTACTCCACGGTTTAGGAGAAGATAGGGGATGGACTCCTAAACCGGATATTGTTTGGGAGGATGGACTCCATCGATACAGCAATTATGTGTATCTATTGAAGTATTGATACAGCAAATCTGTGTATCATATATGAAGTACGAAGTTGTTTTATTTGAGATTGGTACAACAATTATGTGTATCTATTGTGAAGTATGAAGTGTTTAATTTGAGTTGTTATCTCAATTGAAATGGAAGTACTGTTGATATGAGATGTAATCTCATTTAAATTGTTTGGCCAGGTTCTGAGCCATAGTTATGAATTGAGAAATTGGTTAAGAAATGGAAAATGGAATGAAACATGGACACATTTGTCATGTAATTGAAATGGGTTATGAATTGATTTATGCGAGTTGAACATTTATCAAATGCTAATGTTTTAGTTATTGCTCATATTATGTTTAGCATATCTCTACTGGCCGTTGGCTCACCCTATATGGGACATTCTTTTCAGGTACAGGTGTTATGCCACCTCTAAGGACGTAGCTTGGGAGATTTGAGGATGTGGACTTTTTGTTGTTTTTGTTGTATTACATGTACATCAAGCCAAGGGCTTATTTTGTGTAGAGTTAGTACTCTCCTTTTGTAAGCAAGTGTTGACTTGGAAAGTTGTAAGCCAATAGGGCATTTACTTTTGTTGTCAACATGTAATACCTTTTGTAAGAATACTCTAATGATTGTAATATGAAATCTCTTTTCTTTTTCGTGAATGTATGATATTATGGGTTTATTTTGAGGGCGTTATAGTTGTTTTATAAAGATAAATATCTAAGTTAAAAATCATAAGAAAGTGCCAAGAATCCCTACCTCAAGCTTGGAAGATGAGAGAAACAGTGAAGGAACTTCAACAACGCCCAAACCCAACTTCGTTTAGATCAAAATGAAGCCTACAACGTGATCTATGTTTTTAACAAAGGGACACAAGTGAAAAACTCAACAGATCTACGTGTGTTTGTAGAGAGAAGTAGAGCTTTAGAGAGAGAAGGTGTAGATCTAGTGCTTTTAGAATGTTTAGAGAGAGAGAGAGAGATATGCAAAAGTGATATAAAAAGTGACTTTTACTCGAGCAACCAGACACGATAAGTGTGACCACTCGAACGCATGAAGTGACTGCTCAAGCGAAGAATACAAACTCCCAAAAGTTTTACAGATAGACAACCATCGTTTAAGCTCAAAAAGGACCATTCGAGCCAACACCGCTTGAGCGCAAGAATAACCGCTCGAGCGAACAATGCCGATTTTCAGTAGTTTTGCAGGGCTGCAAAAGTACTGAGAGTTCTCAAAGACCGCTCAAGCGCAAGAAGTGTCGCTCGAGCGAAAAATCAAAATTCTGGGCAACAACAGTTTGAAAAACAGGCTACCAACTTGTTCCAAATGCAACCAGCACATTTCAATAGCCAAACTCAAAGAGGAATAAGGGAAAACAAGTCATGAACAACTATATAAAACAATGAAACCCGGATCTAAAACATCAAATGGGTTGGGTCTAAACTAGAATCGCTATAAGTACACTAATTTTTTTCTTTTTTTTTAGTGTGTTACATTGGAGTGTGCCGTTTGGAAAAACTACACTAAACAGTTTTTGTGTGTTACATTGATTGGAGCGTTACATTTGAGAAAGTACACTAAAGAGTTTTTTTTTTTTTTTGGAATATTACGTTCTTACGTTTGATAAAAGTACACTAAATTTTTTTTTAATGTGTTACATTGGAGTATTATATATGTTTGGAAAAAACACACTAAGAAGTTTCTATGTGTTATATTGATTAGAGTGTTACATTTGGGAAAAGTATACTAAGAATTGTTTTATAATGTTATGTTGTTACGTTTGAGAAAAAGTACTCGAAGGAGTTTTGTAATGTGTTGTATTGGAGTGTTACATTTAGAAAAATACACAAACGAGTTTTTTTAAAGTGTTACGTTTAATAATTTCAACATTATGCGAAAACCCACATTTGTCTATCAACGCATAACACACGCACGTTTATAGTTAACCTTTCATGTAATTCACACTAGAATGTGACATTTGGGTCTGTAAGAAAAAAGGGAGAATCATACAGTTCATAAAATCATTATTTTGAATTTATTAATACTTCATCCTTTAAGTATTTTTTGCTTATTTTTATATTTTCTAAAAAAAAAATTTCAAACTTTTTAAAATTATATATGTTTAAAGTTTCACTTTGACTTTCCTTTCTAAATTGGATGCAGCTAAGGAAAGGTTAAAATTTTTGTTTTGAAATTCTACCTATAATTTTTTATTTTTTTATTTTTAAAGTTACATATGGCTAGATGTATTTTACGTCATATATATATATATATATTAATTTAAAGAAATTTTGATTGACATTATAAAGTAAATATATTCAATTTTTAAACTAAAATAATAAATGGAATTACTTTTGAGTAAAATTTATTTTGTTTGTATTTTTTTTTTTTTAAATCTTTTTAAATTTCTAGTTAGGCATCGATATGACTACAACTGTTTTTTTTACTTTCTATATAAAAAAAATTAATTTTTAAATTATATAAATAAAATATCGATATAGACACTATATGTCATAAATAGTTCATAAATTAATAATTTTTTTTTATAAAAAAATCTATATTAATCAAGGAATCAATTAGAACTTTAAAGTTGAAGAACTAATGGTAATTTTCCAAGTGTATTTATATAATTTTTAATTTCAAAAAATTATAAAAATAAAGTTTTTTTTTAGATGGTATACAAAAATAAAGTTTGAACTTCAGAGATCAAAAGCCTAACAATATTTTTACTTATATAATAGTATAGATAGATACATATATTCACATGTTAACTGAATTTTAAGAATAAAAAAAATTATAGAAAACATATATATACTATTTTTTTTAAATGAAGATATTGTATATCTTTACAAACTATTATATAAAAATATTACAACAAAAAATATGATAATAAAATTTCTCCAATATGTATTTTTCAATATGATTCACACGATAAAGCATCACAATGACAGTCCACCGAAAAATAAAAAAATAAAAAAAGTATCGCAATGCATATACATAAACACACACACACAAAGGCATATTTATAACCTTTGTAGAATTTTGATGTTTCCATTTCATTAATTTCTTTTTTTGTTAATGTTTTTCTTTGTTTCCTTTTGTGTAGTTATATTCTTGAAAGGAGAAAATAACAGTTCCAAAATCTTATGATTTGTGTTTTTTTTTTTTTTTTTTTTTTTCTTTGAAGAACTTACCATATTGATTAATAGTGTTGTTAGTAAACATAATAGTAAATATATTTTGTATATATATTATATAGTAATATGTATTATTTCCATATTAGAGTTTCCTTTCTTGTTCACTACTTTTCCTTGCCTAATATAGGCAATCATTGTATTGTATAAATATATATAACAATATTGAATATTCAATATAATATTTCCTTCCCTCTCTTACATATTGTAATATGGTATCAAAGCACAAGTTGTGAACCTTGCTCCATGGCTCCCTCATTGGCACTTTCAACCACCGGTAATAGTTTCTGGCGTATCACTACATCAACGCGATTTGTTGATATTGTAATCACAAAATAAAGCCACCAAACCCTTCCTCTCTCCAGGACGATTTTGACACTGCTAACCTTGCTTCGAAATAACAAGCCATGCGCCTACATGCGTTGCATTTTTCGTGTCACGTCTGACAACACACCACCACTTTCAACATACGCATCTGTAGACACCCCATTTTTTACCATCCTCAAGACTTGGACGTCACCGTTTGAACACTCGGTGATTATCCATGTTTGTGTTCGTCTTGAGTTCCCGGAGGTCTTGGCCACGCGCCTTGTCTCAGGACCTCTCGACTCGACTGTTTTGTGTTTGGTTTTGCACCAAACACTTGTGTTTTTGCCTTGGAAGGCAGGGAATGGCTTGTTGGCCATCCCCACACCCCATCGGCCATGGCTTGAGGCCGCCAGCCACTGTTTTGTTGCCATTGGCCAAATGTTTGGCCGGCCGGCATTCTTTGTGGCCGGCCGACCATTGTTTTGGTCAATTTGGCATTTTTGGCTGGCCGGCCACTGTGCATCTGCTTTTGCAGATATTTTTATGCCAGCTGTGCTAGCTGGCATACACTTTGCACCCCCTCCATACACGTGTATGGAGGGATTTCACTCTTGCTTAGCTTGTTTTGTAAGCTTTGCAAGAGTGATCCTCTATAAAGGGAGGGCCTCTCCTCCCTCCTCAAAGGTTCCAGAAGTTCAAGAGAGAGGTCTGAGATTAGGGTTTGAGTCTTATATCTATCTATCTCTATATCTTCCTCTCTTTGTGTCTAAGTGTGTGTTTGTTCATAGTTTTGCACACAAACACCTAGTGTTACACTATACCTTTAGTTGCTAAGGCATTAGGGGGTTGTTCTTGGAGTTCTTGGGTGGATTCAAGCTTGAGGAAGCTGCTGGAGCATTGTTCTTGAAGAAAGTCTTCAAGGATAAGAACCTTGCCCTTTATTCCCCATTCTTGCATAGGCTTTTAGACATCTTCCCTTGCTGTTTTAAGCTTAGTATATAACATATAAAAGTTCTGTTTTTACTTGCTTAAAATAGTTGTTTAAGGTTGTTTTGGTGTTTGGGGTTGTTTGTCCCCTCTTAGGCCTTGTTTGGCCCCCATTTTGTGCTATTTTGGTGAGCTCTGGGACCACCTTGTTTAGGCCTCCTCACCACTGAAATCTCGAGGGATTTCAGTGGTGAGGATGGTGGTTTAAGGTCCTAAGAAGGAGAGGGTCATCCCCTCTCCTTGTTGTCTTCAAAATGTGCCATTTTAGCCTCATGTGTGAGCACCATTTTTAAGTGCATGTTGGCCATGTCTTAAGTGTTATTTGTGCTTATTTTGCCATGATATAGCACTGTTTTTACTTGGTTTAGATGCACCATGCTTGCCTTGCATACTTGTCTTGTAATGCCATGAATTGCCTTAACGTGTGGCTAGCGTTTAGACTATCATGCTCACTTGTTTTGGCTTAGCTTTGTGAAGCTTTTGTGTATGTTTTAGTGTGCTTTAGCTCTGTTTTTGGTTGTTTTGGTCGACCATGACATGCTTTGTATAGCCACCTTGCATTTTGGCTTGTTAGCCTTGGGTGTATGAGTGTTGAGCATGCATTGCTTAGCCTGTTTCAGTGGTTTGGCACCACTTATAACATCATTTCAGTCCCCATGGTATACTTGTATGCTTGTATTTGATGCTCCTTTAATGCTTTAAAAGGTTGTAATCTTGTGCTCCATGTTTGGCCTCTTTTGTATGCTTCCATGTGTAGGCCACTTAGATGCTATCTAGGTGTGTCCATGGCTTTGTTTAGGTCGGCCTTGGGACTATTCTAAGTCCTCTTAGCCTTGTGAGGCTTTATTGGCATGGCCATGGTTTAAGCCCCTTGGCTTGCCTTAAGTCTTGGACATCGTTGCATGCTTAGCTTGTCTTGTTTACTTGGTTTGGCACCTTTTAACATGATTTCAGAGCTTAGTATGCATGCCACTAGTCCATGTTTGTCCTCTTTTAAGTGTGCTTAAAAGTCGCTCTTTAATGCCTAAGTGTTGAACCATGTGCGCATGCATGTTTGTATGTCATTTTGCCTTTATTTCCTTGGCATTTGGCCACTGTTTTGGGCTTATTTGAGAGCTGTCCAAATTGGTATAAGACCATCCATCGCATGTTGTGGCATGCTCACCTTGTGTGTTGATTGCATACTTGGCTTATCAGGTGTTGTTGCAGGTTTAAGTGGCATTACATTTGGCATGCATCTTACGTTAAGTCACCTTGCATACTTGCCTGTGTTATGCCTCACATGTTGTCACATGGTTGAATGAAGTCATACACTTGTTTGCATGCTTGTCCTTGCATCTTGTAATATGCTAGTTGCCTTGGTAGCATCATTGCTTGTTTGCATGTTCATATGGCATGCTAGGCTTGCATGCTTAGGTTGCATCTTGCGTGTATTCCTAGCCTCTTGATTGCCCATGATAGAGGTTAGGATTCATTGGGTGTTCGGTGTGCATTACATTTGATATCAAATTGCACAACTCGACATCTTTGGCCATCACGCATTGAAATGCGCGATTGATGGTCCGAGGGCCGAGTACCAAACTCCTTTGAGTCACGAACATGATAAAGAGGGTGTTGGTGCAAACATTGCTTGGAATGCATTGCCATGCCATGTTTTGCCCCCTGCTGCTATCAAAACAGGATCCTGCAGGCATACATGGCCGACCGACCACATACAGTGCTGGCCAGCCATTAATTGGTGGCCGAGAACTCAATAGATGGTCGATGACCACTCCTCGTTGGCCGGTGGTGTTCCCCCCTGGCCGGTGGCATCCCCCAGTGTCCAAAGAGTGTACCTTGGGACTTTTGCAGTCTTCAGAGGAGAAAAACAGTGTGAACAGAGGCAGCTTGTGCATGGCGGTGGATTTCCGAGCGAAGCCAATCCGAGCATGCGTGCACCCCTCTTCCCGAGGCTCTTTATTGCTTTCAGTAGCTTAATTGATTCATTAATTAGTTAAGTGTTGTATAATTTAATCAATTAGCTTGTAGGTTAATTAATTTGTATATTCTTTTGGCCCCTCCGAGCGAGGGTGAATTTGTAATAAATGTGGGTGCGTGTGTGCATGTCTTCCGACCCCCACTTCTTTCTCCCTTTTACTTACCTACTTTGATGGTTAGTATTAGGGCATGTTTAATTTAGCAGACCTTATGCTATGCATGCGTGCATCATTCATCAGTCTTGCATGCACCGAGCTCAGCGCATCATGCTAACTGCATAGTATTTCAAATCTAACTTGAATACGTGTTATTTGTTGCATTCCACATGCCATCTTAGGATTAGCCGAGCCTATTCTAGTGACATTCTGTATGCGATGCATTAGCTGCTTAACATGGACTTGGATCATGCATTGATTACTAACAAGTTCTTTGTTTTGGCTCGGAGTACTCGGTAAGCTTTTTATGCTTTAGCATCTCGCATGTGTGTGAATGTTAACATGACAGCATGCTTCCCATGTTTCTATATGCTTATGTGACATAACTGCCTGAATGCCTATGGGTGAAGGTTGGATTGTTTGAGTTGGAACGACTCATTGAAATCCGTGTTTTAGCCTACTCACGAGTAGCAAATTTCAAACCATTTTTCAAACGAACGAATATGCAATGATTTGTTCCAAATTAGGCGATCTAGTCTATACTTGTGTTGTGCGCATCACATATTAAATTCTAGTTAATTAACCAGAATAAGAACGCATATGTTTTCAAAATAAGATATCATGGTTAGTAGAGGCCGATCTTTGATCGGGTGAGCGGTGGTACTCATAGCTGACCTTCCCCAATCGTACCCAAGTTCCCGAGCCGAGGCAACTTTGGTGATGACGGACACGTGGCCTTAGGCAAATGAGTCAGGGTTTCCTAAATTCTCCCATAAAAAATATTTAGGTGGCGACTCTGTATCTAGCAAAGCAGTCCATGTTTGGCACTTCTTTACTAAAATCTGTTTTCCAAAACAATTTGCCGAATTTGGACTCTTTGGTTCAGATTAAGAACCGTGACAATTTGAGTCTGAACTGTAGTGAGCCCAAATGAACAAAACAGATTTTCCTCCCAGGACGTTCGGGGACGTCTACAGTTTCTGGCGACTCTGCTGGGGAGTTTAGAGAGCTTGACTCGAACTCATGATATCTTGTTTTGATTACACTCGTGTGTTTCTTTGCATTGCATGTGCATTGGTGCGCCTAAGTCACAGTGTTTGCCGTCTGTTATTCTTGAACGGTTTGTCGGAGGCTCGCTTTGAGAAACGTGCCATAAGGCTGACCGGTTACGGGCTCTGCCACGATGAGAACACAAACCCCGGTTATCACCAGGGCACCCTTTTGACCGTTCGACCTAGTGCATATTCGGAATCCATAGTGACCATTCCAAGCTAGGACAGGTTGCTAACCGATCATAGGTTATTTGAAACCGCTGCGTGCGTAGTGAAACCCTAGCTCCTGACAAAATAGGACAGGGAAACCCTACCCCAACATAGGGGTGTTTTGGCTCTCTTTTACTTGCTATGTGCTTTTAGAGTGTATCTCTACAGGAAATGCGCATGTCAGTTTGCAAGTTTGGGCATTAGGCCTACGGGCACCAGTGTTCTGAGGAATCAGTTATATCTGCAGGTATCAGACTCAGTTTTCAGGGCAGTGATTTTGGGGAACAGTGATCAGTAGTAGAGTACAGTTATTCAGTTATGCTTGTGCATGTTCTGATTAGGCCGAAATACTGCATGTTTTCAAGGTTCAAAGATCTAGTACAGAATAGCCAGTATTCTTCTTTGCTGAGGCAAGACGGACATCTGATCGATCATCTCCGTTCAGTTCAAGAGGACTTATGATGACCCAAAGCTCAGAGGAAATTGTGGTTATGGCATCCGCATTAGACCAAGGAATCATCTTACAGAATGAAACCAACGTTGATGTGCCGCATCCGCCCAGGTCGCCTGCCGCGCGCCCGATCTGGGAACCCCAGTTGTATCAGGCTCGTGAGCCCACAACGTTCAAATTAATGGGAATGATTGGTGATCTTCAGCGATCTATGGCTGATCTCGCCTACGGAATGTCGGCTTCGCCACCAACTACATCCTACGCCGGGAATTTTGTACCACAAGAGCCCCCGCTACTGGGACGGATTGTGATTGAGCTCAGCCAACCTGAGGTTGCCTCAAACTATGGCCATGACATAGCAACAACAACCGGGTTTTGCTGTGATATAGCAACCTAAACCCTCGATCAAGCTGAGGCCAGAGGTAAGAACAAAGTGGGAACAGGTGCTGATCCCGTTGAACAACTGCTGTGGGCAGTCGAGGCTTTGAAAGCCGGAGGATTGAGTAAACAGTAGATATTCGCATTAGTGGCCAAAGCTGTGGATGATGCTTTCCCCGCTCCAACCGAGGGGAGTTCCAGCCAGATAGAAAATCGGGATAGGCCCTATCATGCCAGAAGAGTTCCTTCCATTCCCAACTTTGCACCTGGGAAAGATCAGAAAGCCAAGGCAGTGCCTGCCAACCCTTTCACTAGTGCGTCTAGCAAGAATTCTCAAACTTCAAAGTATTTGCCCTGAGGGCGCAGAGTTTTCCATTCCCTCTACATGCCTTTGTCTAGGGCGCTCCAGATCCTTGTTGAAAGGGGGCACCTTAAACCCCTTGAGCCTCGGCCTCTCTCGAAGAATCTCCCTCCCTCACATGATGCTACCTTGTACTGCGCGTACCACCAGCAAACCGGTCACAGCACCGATGGTTGTTTCCGCCTTCGCCACGAAGTGCAGAATTTGATCGACAATGAGGTCATCCTCCCACCCACCTCAGCGAAGTCTGTTACTGCTGAGTTGTTAGATTTCGAGGATACTATGAATATGTGATCAGAAGTTGGACCACCTGCGGGCGGTATTCGATGTATCTCAGATATGGCGTCTGGCACGCACTGTTTTGAGCATTTACGAATGTTGTGTTTTTTGTTGTAATTTCTGGCTTGGGTGTTGAGCCAGTTCTTTGGTTTTGTTTTGAGTTTGTCTCATTGTCTTGAGTCAGTCTTTTTGCTTAAGGGTCTATCTTGTTGTACTGAGTCAGTCCCATTGTACAGAATGTCAGGTGATTCTAGGGTTGTCGCCTCAAACACCATTTTGTTTTTGTCATTACCCATTTTGTTCTCTTTTGAGTCTGTCTCTGCTGTGGAGCCAGTTGCAACCGGAGGTTTTGAATGAAACAGCTGCGGCTATCATGTTTCCGTGCTTATTGCTACTTTCAACCTGTTGTGCCAGCACGTTAGAATGAACGGCAGTGCATTTCACCTGCTCTTTTGTGCCCATAAGTCATTGTATTGACCTAAGTTTTTCGAAACTTTTTTTTTTTTTTACACTGTGGTGATGAAAACAAAGAGGAAAGAATTCCTCGGGTTTTGCAAAATTTGACCAATTGAGAGAAAGAGAGGCGTGCCAAGCCTTTAATGAATAAAATCATGCTTGTTAGTGTGAGTATTGAGAAGAACCCTGGCTTGATCCAGATTGGTTCCACACTATCTTCAGCGCGAGCGATTTGTTGCTTTCTTAAAAACTTTCAAGAACAAAATGTTTTGCACAATCCTGTGAAGACCTCTGTGGAATCGCTCTTGAGATCGTGCGGCTTAAGATCCCTCTCAGCCTCGAGACTTGAGCCCTTGCTGTCGAACCTTGAACTTAGATTCAGACTGTTCAACGATCAACCGCGATGTAAAGCCTGTGTGGCCAGATTTGAAGCAGCCCTCGAACAAAAGGCACCAAAGTCAGATCAAGAAGATCAGACCTCATCAGTAGAAGCTTGCCAAGCTAAAGCACTCCTCAAACTAGGGGCAAAAATGTCTGATGTGCTCGAACAGCCGAAGATGGATCTTTCTGCAAATCAATACAACAGTCATTCTCCTGGATTCAGATGACTTCAGGATCTCAAAAACCATTTGGCATGGACCAAGCTACACTTTTACCCTTGAGAGGCTTGCTGGGCCGAAAACCCGGAAGGGCGACCCAGGCAAAAGTTAGAGCAATAGAAAAATACAAAAAGAAAAAAAATAATAATACAAAAAAAAAAAGAAAGAGAAAAAATGCAAAAAAAGAAAAGATGAAAAAGAAAAAGGAATGAAAAGATACAAAAAAGAATTGAAAAGAAAAGAAAAACATAGCTCGCAAGGTTGAAAACCCAGAAGGGCGACCTTGGCAAAAGTTAGAGCATGGTGAGGGTTAATACACGAGTGTACCTTAACCGGAACTACGTAAGGGTTGATTCCCATGTTTGGGATACGTAGGCTACTTCATCCTGAAGTCCAGCCACAAACACTTCCAAATCGAGTGTGTCCATGTAATGGTTTTGATCATCCCTGCCTTCTCTGAATCCGATAGTTCGGTTGTGACAACCGGAACTACGTAAGGCTTGATTCCCATGTTTGGGATACGTAGGCAACTTCATCCTGAAGTCCAGCCACCAACACTTTCAAAGTGACTGTGTCCATATATTGGTTTTGACCATCTTCGTCTTTTCTGTATCCGAGAGTTCGGTTGTGATCATCACTAAGGAGGACTGTTTACAATATGCTGCGGTGTTATCCAGACAAGGGGCAACTTTCTGTTGCCATGTGTCACCATTCAAACCAGGGGCAACTTTCCATTACCGTGCAGTGCCATCCAGACAAGGGGCAATTTTCCATTGCCTCCGATCCGAGGTTGTGCATCTCGAGAGTAAGTTCCGCGCTCGTTGAGTGTTGACCGTTTGCAAAAACAGTTTTTGAGAATTTTTACTAAGGTTGACCATTTTCTCAAAAATTATTTCATTTTCCAAAACTGGACTATATCTTGGACCCAAAAGGGAAAATTTTCAGTGCTCATAACCCGACTTGCATGATTTCAAATCAAAAATTGAACAAGTGTGCTAATCTAACTCTCATTTTGGTCAAAACTTGTTTTAGTAGGAAAACCAAAAAAAAAGGTCAAAATAATGAACTAGGGGCACAGTTGAGTCAGGATTCCTCTCTTTCTCCCATTTTCAACATACTTGCCAAAAAGGGCACTCTACCTGCCAGAAGAGGGCATAACTGAGGTTAACAACAAAAGGCTGAAAGTTCTCAACATCCTCCGAGCGACGAGGTATCAAACCAAGTGCGAAGCACGAATCGGAATGGATCAAGATACTCCATTCCCTCAGCTGGGGCATTGACTAAACGTCACCAGAGGAAATAGCTGTAAGCTAACAGTGTTGGGCATGAACCCACAACCTCTTGTTTATCCATCAACCACCCAAGGGAGGGATACAAAATGAGAGATTAAAGAATACAGAGATGTAAGTTGAGAGAAAAGTGAGCAAAAGGGTTTGAGTGAAAAAAACCGAGCCTAAGGGCCGAGTGATGTGAGAATCACAAATAAGAAAGGGTGGAAATCAATACCCGAAGAAACTGGCTCCTCGTGATTTGGGAGGTCTTTTGTCTTTGTAACACGTCTGTGTGCCGTGTCTTTTGTTTTGCTTGTTTCGATTCTTGTCTAGAGCCGTCTCGAATGTTACACGATTTGTCTAGGTTAAGTGCCCTCTTGTTTTCCGTTGTTGAGGCTTTTTTGCTGTGTTCAGTTGTAGGCTCAATACTCGGTTGAAAACCTTTTTCTCAAATCGTTTTGTGCTCAGGGTGCTGTGCCATTCTCCATATTTGTGCGAAACATGATTTGGTTCTTTTGTAAAACTACGGAGGTTCAACCCGGGTCACTTGGAAACAGTGAACATATGGGTTCCGGATTGCATCTGAGTGTGTTTCAGCTTCAGCAGCTTCCACCTTTGTACTCCGTCTTTTCAGATTGGACTGTTTGTTCAGGATTTGCCGTGTGCAAAATGAGCTAAGAATACTGTGTTATGGGCTATGAGTTCAGAATGAGCAATGCGTTGTGTGAGCTGTGTGCAGATTGAACCAAGTGTTGTGTTATGGGTTGCGTGTTCAAAATGAGTAGTGGGTTGTTTGAATTGTTTTACTGTTGGCCGGTTCATTATCTAGTTATTACAATACAAGTGTTTGATTTTCAGACAGGAGATCGATCTCATTTACATTGAAGTGTAATATGATGCAATGCGATGTGAAGTATGAAATGTACAAGTGTAACACTTTTTTAGACAAAAAGTTCGTTTCATCTCATCATTTTTCAAGTACATAGCTTTGGAGAAAACAAAAACCTGCCAGCGGCAGTACAAAGTACTCAAATTACTAACTAAAAAGGAAAATGTCTAAAGCGAAACAAAAAAAAGAAAAGCAGCAAAAGTCTGGATCAATGCTAACTGGTCTCAAGCCCGTGAGTCTGTCCTCGTTGTCTTCCTGGATGAAGGTCCAGGAGCATCATCATCGTCGGCACCATCATCTGGGCCTGAGCCCGAGTCATCTCCGGTCTCCTCCTCGGACGACTGTAACACGCCCGCGAGGGACCCCGCGCTACACGCTACAGTTCGGACTCGATTTTGTTTGCGGTTCTAAATCTGAACCAAAGAGTCCAAATCCGGCAAATCGTTTTGAGAAAAACAGATTTTTAGAAAAGAAGTGCCAAACATGGACTGCTTTGCCAGATACAGAGTCGCCACCTAAATATTTTTTAAATGGGGAAAATTAGGAAACCCTGACTCGGTGCCAAAGGCCACGTGTCCGTCATCACCAAAGTTGCCTCGGCTCGGGAACTTGGGTACGATTGGGGAAGGTCAGCTATGAGCACCCCCTCTCGCCCGGTCCGAAGACTGGCCTCTACTAACCATGATATCTAATTTTGAAAACGTTATGTGTTCTTATTCCGGTTATTAGCCTAGAATTACTATGTTATGCGCACAGCAAACAAGTATAGACTAGATTGCCTAATTTGGAAATAAGCATTGCATATACGTTTGTCTTGAAAAACACTTTGGAATTTGCTACTCGCAAGTAGGCTAAAATACGGATTTCAACGAGTTTTTCCAACTTAGACAATCCAACCTTCACCCACAGGCATTCAAACAGTTTATCTCACATAAGCAATTAGCCACATGGTAAGCATGCTGTCATGATAGCACTCACACGCATGCGGTATACTAAAGCATGAAAATACTTACATCGTACTCCGTGCCAAAACAATAAACTAGTTAGCCAACATGCATGGTCGTAGTTCATGTTAAGTTCGACTAATGCAACACATACAGGATGCAATTAGAGTAGGCTCGGCTAACTTAAACATGGCATGTGAAATGCGATCAATTGATGCATGTATTCAAGTTAGATTTGAAATACCAATGCAGTTAGCGTGATGCGCCGAGCCCGGTGCATGTAAGACAAATGTATGGATGCACGCATGCAGTCATACTGTATGCTAATTTAAACATGCCCTGATCTACCATCATAAGCGGGTAAATAAAAGGGAAGAAAGAAGTGGGGATTGGAAGACATGCACACACACGCACCCACACTTATTACAGATTCGCCCTCGCCCGGAGGGACCAAATAAATATTACAGATAATTAACCTACAAGCTAATTAAATATTACAGGCCATCTAATTAGCTAAGCAAATTAACTAATATAGGGAAAACAGTAAACCGCCTCGGGAGGAGAGCCTGATGCAATGCATGTTCGGTCTTGCTCGGAAATGCACTGCCATGCGCAAGCTGCCTCTGTTTTCCCTCTTGTATTCCTTCGAAGGCTTCCAAAGCCTCAGGGTTGCCTCTCTGAGCACTGTGCAGTACCACCGGCTGGGGAGAATGGCCACCGGCCGTAGGAGATGTTCGTCGGCTGAGAATGAATCCATCGGCTACCAATTGTTTGCCGGTCGGCACTCTGTGCAGTCGATCGGCAAACAGTTCCTGCAGAACCTGTTTGACAGCAGCAGAGGACAGAGCTTTGCATGGCAATGCAATTCAAGCCATATATGCACCAATCATGTCCCTTATCATGTTAGTGACTCAAAGGGACATGCTCCTTGGTTCTCGGACTATCAATCGCGCATTTCCATGCGTGATGGCCCAAGGGACCAAGTGTGCACATTTTGATGTCAAATGCAATGCAAACCAACAAACCAAAGGGGCCCAATTCCTATCACTAGATCAAGGAACAAGGCATGCATGCATGATGCAATCCAACCTAGGCATATGAACTAGCATGCAACATGGACAATGCAATGTATACATGCAAGCATGCAAGCAAACGTGCAAGGTAAGTATGCAAACAAGCATAGGATGGACTTAAACATGATTTAGGCAGCCTTAAATAGACCTAAAACAATGGCCAAGATGCTGTGAAGTGAGGACTAAACACACATACACACATGTACATGTTAAAGGGCTAACACTCAAGCACAAAAGGGGCAACTCTCAAGCACACTTGAAAGAGGCATAACATGGACTAATGGCATGCAAGGTAAGCATTGAAAATCATGTTACAAAAGGTGCTAAGCCAATTAAACAAGGTAAACAAGGCATGCAAACAATGCCAAAAACCCAAGACAAGCCAAGAGGCTTAAACCGAGACTAAGTCCACCAAGCCTCACAAGGCTAAGAGGACTTAAAACAAGTCTAAGGCAGGCCTAGACAACACCCAAGGGACACCTAGATGACATCTAAGTGGCTCAAATTCAAAGGGTATGCACAATGGCCAAAACATGGAGCATGCAAGACAAGCTTTCAAAGCTTCAAAGAGGCATCCAAGGCAAGCATACAAGCATGTTAAAGGGACTGAAATAACATGGCAAATGGTCCCAACCCACTAAATTAAGGCAAGGATGCATGCTATACATTCACACACTTAAGGCCAACAAACCAAAAATGCAAAGGGGCTACACTAAACATGCCAAAGTCGACCCAAACAACTAAGGACAGACCTCAAACATAGCAAAATAAGCACAAAAGCTTCACAAAGCCAAGCCTAAAACATGCTAGAACAATGGTTTACAACCTAAGGCATGTTAAGGCAACAAAATGGCATTACAAGGCATGTATGCTAACCAAGCATGGTGTACCAAAACCAACATACAACAATGCTATTTCATGCCAAAATAAGCATAAATAACAGCCAAGGCATGGTCCACATGAGGCTTAGCTAGGTGCTCATTAAAGAGGCAAAAATGGCCCTTTTCAAGGACAATAAGGAGAGGGGGTGGCCCTCTCCTTCTTCAGACTTCAAGGCACCATCCTTACCACTGAAATCCCTCAAGATTTCAGTGGTGAGGAGGCCCCAAACACCAAAGTCCCGGAGCTCACTCAAAATAGCACAAAATGGAGCCCCTCAAGGCTTAAGAGGGGTCAAACACCTCCAAACCACAAAACACTCTAAACAAACTATTTAGAGGGCCCAAAAACATAACTTTTATATATTATACACTAAGCTCAAAAACAGTTCTATGATAGGGAAAAATAGTATGCAAGAATGGGGTAAAAAAGGAGCAAGTTTCTTACCCTTGTAGAACATCTTCAACAATGGTGGACCAGCTGCTCCCTTGAGCTTAAAACCGCCCAAGAACCTCAAGAATAGACCTCTGGTCCTTCAAAAACTAAGAAAAGGTGTAACACTATGTGTTTGTGTGCAATAGTGAGCCTAAACACACACAAATACAAGAGAATGAGAGATATAGACATAGGATAGATACAAAATCCTAAACCTAGAACCAGAGCTCCCTCTGAACTTTTCTAACAAATCTCCAACCCTAAAGCCAAGAGAGGAGGGCTCCTCTTATAGAGAAGCCAATCTTGTAAAGCTTACTCAAGAAGCTAACCAGGAAGGCCATCCCTCCATACACGTGTATGGAAGGGAACAAAATGTCATACAGCTGTATTAAAATATCTGCAAAAGCAGATGAACAGTAGTCGGCTGCTCAAAATTGCCATTTTGACAAAATGGACTGCCGACCGGCAACAAAGAATGCCGACCGGCAATATACATTGCCGATGGCAACAAAACACTAGCCGGTAGCCTCTAGCCATGGCCGGTGATGTGTAGGGATGCCTCAGAAGGCATTTCCTGCCCCTCCAAGGCAAAACACAAGTGTTTGGTGCAAAACCAGACACTAAACAGTCGAGTTTGGAGATCCTGGGGCAAGTCGCGTAGCCGAGACCTCCGGGAACTCCAAACGAACACAAACATGGATGATCACCGGGTGTTCAAACGGTGACGTCCAAGTCTTGAGGACGGTCAAAAATGGGGTGTCTACAGTTGCCCCTCTTTGACAGAACTCGAAAGTCATAACAATGACGGGAGTGAATGTCAAAGCCCAGAGACGACCCATTTTTTACAAGGCCGAAGACTTAGACAAACATGCAAGACAAACAAGGTATGCGCCTGAAAGCAAGGGCAAAATGCAAGACAATGCACGAAGCTGAGCATAACTCATGATCATGCAAAGAAAGCTGTAACGAAGCATACATGCGACAGTTTTAAGCTAGCATACACCAAACTACACTACAATGCAGAAAGGATGTAAGAGAATTATGCAATTCTCGAGACGTCTCACGCGGAGGATACAATACCTGTCTGGTTCGTCTGGTCCCACCAGCTGCAAATGAACCGTACATACAATATCGTGCCTGTAAAGAAAACAACTTAACAGGTATGATATTGTTAGCAACATGCATGACAATGCAAGAACGAATGCAAAATGATATGCAATATATACAAAACAATGTATAAATAATGCAAATGAAAATGCAATGCAATTGAAACAATGCGAACTACATGCAAAGCAATTGAATCATGATCCAATCATGAGCGGTTTGAAACCACACAAATGTCAAATAGATTGATGGAGGTAAAAAGTCCGTCTACCATAGAACGGTCCACTGAACTATGAGTAATGTAGACGGACACAAGAACGAGTATTGGGTGGAATGACATAAGTGGGGTAACGACCCGATGGAGAAAGAATGATGATCCTAGTGCTGGATGCAAAAATTTACACTACAATGTAATATCTACAATGGATATGGCATGCAGCTAAACCAAATCTTGCTTAGGAAAGGCATGTACGCAAACAAGCCGCGGCTAACATGGAACGGTCCACTGAACTATGCTTTGACACGAGAAGTATGGGCACATACCAGACCAAGCTCAACATGGAAAGGCGCAAGCCATAGATGGAAGGTGATGCAATGAATGCATGCAATCTAAAATGCAATATCTACAAATATGCAATGGAATGGATATTTACAAAAATGCATGACAATGCAGTATGATGCAATCTGCTGGGGAAAATGCAACGGATGCATGCAAGCTACAATGGAAATGCATGACAATGCATGTTTATTTTCTACAATGCATGACAATGCAATATTTACCATGTATGCATGACAATGCACTACTTACAATGGATGCATGACAATGCACTATGATGCAACGGCTATGATTGCAGCTTTCCCTATCTTACCAACAGGGCGACATACTAGGTTGGTTCAGTATCCAGAACTGAGGCGCAGACATGCTGCCTCAACCTATGGGGCTTCCATACAGATTTCAAGCCGAGGATACACCCCTGGGTATTTAAACCAGACTTTAGTCTCGGAATTCCCGAACCTTTGCGTTCTAGGCATAAGCCGTTCGAACTCTAGTTTCCACCGTCCCAGTTGGTCTTCTAGGAACTCACCGCAAACACAGCCAGGTGGCTTTACCAGACCACCGAAAGTTGTTCGGGCACGACAAACACCAAATGAATTGCACCTTTAGAGGATTTAAGGTCTCCTAGACCGGGATGCAAAATGTATGCATGACAATGCATGTTTTTGTTTTTTTTTTGTTTTTTTTTTTGGAATGCAAATGATGCATGATGTTGAAGTGCGCGACAACGCCAGTTTACTTGAAATGCATGACAATGCATGAAAATTTGATGCGCAGCGACGCGCGGCTTTAGATGCATGACAATGCAAATGAACTGAGAATGCATGAAGATGTATGATCTCGAGATGCGCGACAACGCACGACTTTTGAGACGCATGACAATGCGACCGAGCGGGTTTATGGTCTTGCCAGACCGCACGTGTTTTTGGTCCCGCCGGACCGTGGCGTGTTTTCGGTCCCGCCGGACCCATTTTGGGGCAATGCATGTCAATGCGAGTGAACTTGAAATGTGCGACTAAGCGCGGTTTTTAGAGATGCATGACAGCGCACGCCGATGCAAGTGTGTGACAACGCACGTCCTTTGAAATGCAAGACAATGCAACTGAGCGGATTTAAGGTCTCGCCAGACCGTGCGTGTTTTTGGTCCCGCCGGACCGTGCGTGTTTAAGGTCTCGCCAGACCATGGGCATGACAATGCAAGTGAGGTGCGCAAAATAGCGCGAACAATGAGTGTATGCCAAATACAGTAAGACGCACGAAATGGCGTGATGCGTTGGACAACGCGAATGAAATGCGATGCGCAAGACAGTGCAATGCACTAAACGGCGTAATTGAATGCATGCCAAATGCATATGGGGGCAACTTTCGAGTTTTGTAAAAGCCAAAAGGATACGGAAAGGATACACCTTGCATGAATTCGAGTGCCACACACAGAAGACACGGTCCGAGGTCAAAACGGAGGCTGATTGAGCTTCGGAAGTGCACTGTCTTGCACTGTTTTGAGCAATGAAGGCCCTGAACCACACATATAACCCAAACAAGGATGTAGAAGGCTCAAAAACCACTGTAGGACACCACCGGATAACCACCGGCCATCAAAATGCATCACCGGCCGTCCATCGGCCCTCATACAATTCCATCGGCACAATATATTGCCGACCGGCAAAGAATGTGGCCGACCGGCAAAGAATTCCTGTATCGGGGCAGTTTTGTCAATTGGCTACGGGTCTTTTAAAATAGGGTTTCTAACCCTATTTTCTTCACTTCCCCTTGGTCGAAAATCCTTCCCCCTCCCCTCTAGGGCATTTTCCTCCCTTGATTCTCTCCTTTTCTTGCGTTCTAGCTCCCGTTTCGTTGTTCGATTCGCGATCTCCTTCGCGTTTCGGACATTTTCAACCGAACGAAACTTTGTTTCGGTGTCTCATTTTTTATTTCCGCCACTCGGGGCTTGTTTTCCTCGAGTTTTTCTCGATATCTATGCCTTTTCCGCACCTCGGCTTTTCCGGCCCTCTCGGGGTTGACTTTTTGTTGACTTTTCATATTCTCGCCCATTTTTCCTCCTTTCGGCCATTTTCACATTCTCTTCGAGATGGTGGACGACCTTCCACAGGGTGGGGCTCCTCCAGAGCTCGAGATGGATCCCGAGACCGAGCCCTTGCCGCTTCGCATCCGGCCATTCGATCTGGAGACCTACAGACCGGCGGTTCACGTGATGCTCCCTGATGGACTACGCCAGTTCCGGAGCTTCGAAAGGGGCGTAGCACTCGAGCTACTACTCCATGAGCCAGAGTCACACCTGTCACACAGCGCTTCCGAGGTACATTCTTCCCCCGGTTTTATTTTCCGCAATGTAGAACACTTAAACTGCCATAGTTGACTCTGTTCTTTAATTGCTTAATTCGAATGTACTGATGCACTGTACACTGTAGTTGATTGTGAACACACTTGCAATCGATAACTGCTTGAATCTGACACGCGCACACACACTGCACTAGCCCTGAATTGCTCAAACACATTGCGCACACTGTATTTCACTACATACACACTGGCACCCGATATCGACTTGAATTCTAAAAAAAATAAATAAATAAATAAACGTGCACACATGCTGTATCTGTACTGAACCACTCAAACACGCTGACACATCACACGTCGTAGTTCACTGTAAGTACACCGGCACCCGATGTTTGTTTGAATCTGAAAAACGTGCACACATGTTACATCTGTATTGAACCGTTCAACACACTGACATATCATATGCTGTAGTTCTCTGCTAGCACACTGACACCCAATGCCGGCTTTATATTTGAAAACGCGCACACACACACACTATATCTGTATGCTTCTCAAAACTGCATCTTGAATATTGCTTCGCAATTGTTGTTTTTGATTACAGGGGGACTCCCACACCGTCCGCGGGTATGGGAATGTCGTTGCTCGAGACTGGTATGCGGAGTTGCCAGATGTGGTTCGCCACATAGTCGACGAGGCGGGTTTCGACATCTTCTGCAGGGGGCTTTCCCAGCTTACCACCTGTAGGCCCTTGCTTGCTGCTTTAGTGGAGAGGTGGTGGGATACCACCAACTCCTTCCACTTCTCCGTCACAGGGGACATGACGATGACCCCTTATGATTTCTCGATGCTTACTCGCATCGGGGCAGGGGGTGATCCGATCCCCTTCGACACCGATATGGGTGAGTGGGACACCGCCCAACTGTACTTGCTCGGCACTCAACCTCCCCTCGCTCGAGCAGGGTTTGTGAGGTACTCGTGGTTCGAGAGCCACTTCCGGATTCAGCCAGCTTTGGCAGAGGAGGCGCAGATGACCCCAGAGGAGGTGGATCAGTATGCGCGGGGCTTCATCATGTTTTTGCTCGGGACGACCCTTTTCGCCGACCGGGCAAACACCGTGCCTCTTTGCCTGTTGAGCGCACTGGTGGATGTCAGGTGGATCCGCCGCTACGACTGGGGTGGCGCAGGCTTGGCCACTTTATACGGTTACATGAGCTCTTCTTCCCGCCTCAGCGGACAGCTTCTTGGCGGATACTGGCGAGCTTGGGAGGTACATCTTCTTCCCCTTTTTCATTTCTGCTTTCTGCTTTACATTTTCTGTATTCTGTACACTGCACACACCACGGTCTGCCTCTTACTGACTATATACTGCACATGCGGTACACACATATACTCTGCTTTATACTGACTGTACATTGCACACACTGTACACTTTGCACAATACACTGCACAACGCACGGCTCTGTCATTTCTGCCTTATTCTGTATTCTGCTTTATCTGATAGTCATACTGATATCTGTTCTGCAGTTGTGGGTCTACGCCTACTTTCCCAGGCTTGCCCCAGCACCCGATGTGGAGATCCCGCTCGACGTCCTATTTGCTCATCGCTTTGACATGCGGTGTGTGCGGAGACCCCGGGAGTCTTTCATCTTCTTCTGCCACTACTTCGACACCATCACCGCTGCGGAGGTATGTTCAACTGTAGAGTTTGCTTAAGCTTCGCATAGCATTGTATTTTTTATAACAGATAGATAACAAACTACATTTGTACCTGCAGATCACCTGGCAGCCTTGGGCTTCGTTGCCGGCCGTGGTGAGAGACCGCTATGAGAGTGCTGAGAAGACTGCCCGTCTCCGGATTCTGTTAGAGGGCCCAGTCAGTCGGGCTTGGTACCTGGGGGAGCGCTTCTTGCGTCAGACCCTGGGTTTACCGAAGCAGATAGTTCCGGGTCCGCCTCCTACACATATGAGGCGTACAGAGAGGCTTTCCCCCTCGCACCTAAGAGAGTATACCGTTGGCTGGGGCGTGGAGCATCACAGAGACGAGGGCGACTATGCCGAGTACGTCCGGACCTACATCATGCGACCCTTGGGCGGTGGTCGCCGAGCTGAGAGGGAGAGGCCAGCAGCGCCGGCAGCTGGAGCGGGAGCGTCGAGGAGGGCTCGAGTCCATGGCAGGGGCGGAGTTCAGAGAGGGCGGGGGACCGGCTGGCCTACTCTGCCCACTTCACTGACATGCAGAGGGCAGGGTGGGGCGACCTACCAGATCCCCTTTGCTCCTCCCCCGACTAATCACGAGCTGGTCGGTGTCCCTAACTTGCCTCCGGTATGTATTACTTCATTTCGCATCTTGTACTATTATTTCATTTCAGTTTATTTGATATTCCGCAGAATACTGATGCATCTAATACTTTTGCAGGCGTCTTCCGAGTACACCCGGCAGTCTCTGGAGCTGAATGCCTCCATGATGGGGATGCTACAGCGGACCTTCGACCTCCTGGCCCTTTACAGTATTCCGGTATGTTCTTCTGACCGCAGTCTCAAACCGTACATAAACTGATTCGCATAATCTGATGCACGACACAACACTGGATACCCAGCCCTCTCGGCACCTGATACACTACTCATACACTGCATTCTGCACTGATACACTGCTCACGGCGTTCACACACTGTATTCATACACTGTATTCTGCACTGATACACTGCTCACACTGTACTCATACACTGTATTCTACACTGATTCACTGCTCACGGCATTCACACACTGTACTCATACACTGTATTCTGTACTGATTCACTGCTCACGGCGTACTGATGCATTTGCCTTTTATGCTTTTTCAGCCTCCTTTCCAGATCCCTCCGGTGGGTGGTGGTCCAGCTGGGCCCTCTATTCCTGCTCGAGGAGGGAGTGGAGACACTGGACATCCCCGTGCCAGGGCGAGGCGTGCTCATGTCGGGAGTAGCTCTCGGGCACCCATTCCTGATGATGAGGATGATGAGCCCGAGTCCGAGTCCGAGGCAGAGGCAGAGGCGGGATCATCTGAGGAGGAGACCGGAGACGGTTCAGACTCAGGTTCAGATGATGGTGCCGATGACGATGCTCCTGGACCTTTGTCCAGGAAGAGGGCGAGGACAGATCCCCAGGCCCGAGACTACTGATGACGACCCAGACTTTTGCTGCTTTTCTTCTCTTTTTTGTACTTCTTTTTTTTCTTTTTCTTCTTTTTTTTTAGTTGGTAGCCCCAGTATCTTGTACCGCCGCAGGCGGGTTTTTGTTTTCTTCAAAACTTTGTACTTGAACAAGATTATATGAAATGAAACAAACTCTTTTTTGTCTAAAAAAGTGTTATATCTGTACATTCCATACTTTGCACTGCATTGCATCATGCTGCATCACATCACAATGGGATTGATTTGTTGTCTGAAAATCAAATATTTGCATTGTAGTAACCAGGTAATGAACCAGTTAATCGCAAACCACTCATGCAAACCACTGTTTAACCTGAACACACAGCCCATACTCTGCTGAGACTTAGTCTGCATACAGCCCACAACACAATACTTGGTTTATTCTGCACACAACAAACCCTGACCAAACAGCCCCAATCTGACAAGACGGACTACGAAGGTGAAACTGGCTGAAATTGAAGCATACTCAGATGCTCCAAATTTTCCTTTTCTTCTTTTGCTGCGCCTAAATGTAGAGAATGGCACAGCACTCTGAGCATAAGCGACTTTTTGAAATAAAGAAGGGTTTTCCACCGGGGTATCGAGCCTGCAACTGAACACAACGAGAAAGACTCAAACAAAAGGTACACGACCCAAACACAACGAGACACGCCCGGAAAAGACTCAAGACAAGGATTGCGACAAAACAAAGTGAAAGACATGACTCACGGACGCGTTTACAAGAATGAGAGACCTCATATCACGAGGAGCCAGTTTCCCCAGGTTTTGTTCCCATCCTTTCTGATTTGTGATTCTCACATCACTTGGCCCTCAGGCTCGGTTTTTCTCTCAAAACCCTCTTGCTCACTTCTCTCTCCACTTACACCTCTCTATTCTTTATTCTCTCATTTTTCATCCCTCCCCAGGGCGATTGATGGATGAATAGGAAGTTGCGGGTTCATGCCCAACACCGTTAGCTCACGGCTATTTCTTCCGATGGATAGAGTGCCCTTCTGGCAAGTATGTTGATGGTGGGGAAAAGACAGAAGACCTGACTCAATTGCGCCCCTAGGTCGTTACTTTGACCATTTTTTTGTTTTCTTCCTAAAACAGTTTTGACCACAATGAGAGTTAGATTAGCATACTCGCTCAATTTTTGATTTGAAAATCCTGCAAGTTAGGCTGTGAGCACTGAAAATTTTCCCTTTTGGGTCCAAGAAGATGGTCCGGTTTTTGGAAAATGAAATAGTTTTCGAGAAAATAGTCAATTTCAGTAAAAATTTTCAAAAACTATTTTTTGCAAACAGTCAATGCTCAACGAGCACGGAGCTTACTCTCAAGATGCACAACCTCGGATTGGAGGCAATGGAAAATTGCCCCTTGCTTGGAAGGACTGCATGGCAACGGAAAGTTGCCCCTGGTTTGGATGACAACTTGCGGCAACGGAAAGTTGCCCCTTGTCTGGATGGTGCCGCAGCATGCCGTAAACTGTCCACATTAATGATTGATCACAACCGAGCTCTCAGGCACGGAGAGGACGGGGACGGTCACAACCAATATATGGACACAATCGCCTTGAAAGTGTTGGTGATTGGGCTTCAGGATGAAGCTGCCTATGTAATTCCGGTTGTCACAACCGAACTATCGGATTCAGAGGAGGCAAGGATGATCAAAACCATTACATGGACTGGGGCGCTGTGAAAGCGTTGGGGGCTGGACTTCAAGATGAAGTTGCCTACGTATCCCAAACATGGGAATCAAGCCTTACGTAGTTCCGGTTAAGGTACACTCGGGTATTTTAACCTTCACTTTTTAGGCTCTAACTTTTGCCAAGGTGCCCGATGCGGGTTTTCGACCTTGCGAGCTTCTTTTTCTTCTTTCTTTTTTTTCAATTTTTTTTTTTCATTTCTTTTTTTCATTTTTTTTTTGTTCTTTTCTTTGATTTTCTTTTTTTGCATTTTTTTTTCATTCTTTTCTTTTCTATCTTTTTCTAGCTCTAACTTTTGCCTAGGTCGCCCTTCCGAGTTTTCAGCCCAGCGAGCCTCTCAAAGGGTAAAAGTGTAGCATAGTCCATGCCAAATGGTTTTGAGATCCTGAAGTCATCTGAGTCCAGGAGAATGGCTGTTGTACTGATTTGCAGAAGGATCCATCACGGTCGCTTCACGAGCCTCTTCCGGTGAGATCTAATCTTCTTGATCTGAGTTTGATGCCTCTTGCTCGAGGGCTGCTTCAAATCGGGTCGCACAGGCCTTTCATGGCAGTTGGCTGTTGAATTTTGAATGCTTTGAACGGATTCTAGGTTCGAAATAGATAGATTGAATCTCGAGGCTGAGAGCGATCCTAGGCTGCGCAGTCTCAAGAGCAATTCCACACAGGTCTTCACAGGACTACGCAAAACATTTTGTTTTCGAAAGTTTTTAAGAAAGCGACAAATCGCTCGCGCTGAAGATAGTGTGAAACTAATCTGGATCAAGCCAGGGTCCTTCTCAATACTCATGCTGACGAGCATGATTTCATTCATTAAAGGCTAAGCATGCCTATCTTTCTCTCAAATATGATCAAGTTTTGCAAAACCCGAGGAATTCCTTCCTCTTCGATTTTACCACCGCAGTGCTCAAAAAGGGGTTTTGAAAATACTTAGGTCATTACAATGATGTTCAAGGCACAAGAGAGTAGGTAGAATGTACTGCTGTTCCATTCGCCTCCTCTGGCATAACTAACTCACACTGAAAGCAAGCATGAAAATGAGATAGCCACAGCTGTTTCATTCAGATTTGTTGGTATAACTGGCCCCTCGGCAAAGACAGACTCAAAAACCAAAAACGGGTAATTATAAGACAAAACGGTGTTCGAGGCAACAACCTCGGAATCACCTGGCATTCTATACAAAAAAAAGGGGGGGTTGACTCGCTATAACAAGACAGACCCGTAAGCAAAAGGACTGACTCAACACAATGAGACAAACTCAAAACAAAACAAAAGACTGACTCGACACCCATGCCAGAATTTACAAAAATTAGTGTTCGCAGATGCTAAAAAATGCGTGCCAGACATCACATCAAAAATATACCAAGCACCGCCCGCAGGTGGTTCATTCTCTGATTACATACTCGCAGTATCAGTGTCCTCAAAGTCCAACAGCTGAGTAGTAACGGACTTGGCTGAGGTGGGTGGGAGGATAACCTCGTTGTCAATCAAATCCTGTACCTCATGACGGAGGCGGAAGCAATTATCGGTAGCATGACCTGTTTGTTGGTGGTACGCGCAGTACTGAGTAGCATCGTGCGTAGCAGGGAGATTCTTCGGCAGAGGTCGAGGCTCCAAGGGTTTAAGGTGCCCTCTTTCGGCCAGGATCTGAAGTGCCTTGGACAATGGCATATAAAGAGCATGGAAGACCCTGCGCCCTCGGGGCAGGTACTTTGAAGGTTGAGCACTCTTGCTAGACGCACTAGCGAAAGGGTCGGCAGGCGCCACCTTAGCTTTCTGATCCTTTCCCGGTGCAGGGTTGGGAATGGAAGGAACTGTTCTGGCATGACGGGGTCTATCCCATTTTTCTGACTGACTTGAACTACCCTCAGGTGGAGTGGGGAAAGCATCCTCCACAGCTTTTGTCACAACTGCAGATATCTGTTGCTTGTTCATCCCCGCGGCTTTCAAAGCCTCGACAGCAGTTGTTCACTAGGGTCGGCATTTGCCTTCACTTTGTCTTTTCCTCTGGCCTCAGCCTGATCAAGGGTTTGGGTTGATGTTGATATGTCATTACCATAGCTGGAGGCCATCTCCGGTTGGCTAAGTTCAATCACAATTCGTCCCAATAGCGGGGGCTCCTGGGGTACAAAACTCCCGGCATATGGTGCGGCTGGAGGTGAAGCTGACATTCCATAGGCGAGATCCGCCACAGACCTCTGGAGATCACCTATCATCCCCATTAGTTCAAATGTAGTAGGCTCGCGAGCCTGGTATAGCTGGGGGGCCCAGACCGGGTGCGCAACAGGCGACCTGGGTGGATGTGGCATATCAATATTGGTCTCACTTTGCAGAGTGATCCCTTGATCTAATGCAGCTGTCATAACCATGATCTCTTCCAAATTCTGCGTCATCATAAGTCCTGTCTCAGCAAGGGGGAACACTAGCTATTCTGTACCAGCTGTCCGAACTGAAAGAGACAACAAGCAGCATTTCAGCCCAAATGGATCAAACACGGATGTAGCTAAACAACTGTACTCTACTGCTGATCACTGTTCCCCAGAAATCACTGTCCCAAAACACTGAATCAGATACCCGCAGATATAACCGGTTCTCACAAATACTGATACTGGTGCCCTCAGGCCTGATACTCAAACTCGCAAACTGATATGTGCGTTCCCTGTAGAGATACACTCTAAAAGCACATAGCAAATAAATGAGAGCCAATACACCCCTATGTTGGGGTAGGGTTTCCCTGTCCTATTTTGTCAGGGGCTAGGGTTTCACTACGCACGCAGCGGTTTCAAACAACCTAACATCGGGTAAGCAACCTGTCCTAGTTTGGAATGGTCACTATGGATTCCGCATATGCACTAGGTCGAATGGTCAAAAGGGTGCCCCGGTAAAACCGGGGTTTGTGTTCCCATACTGGCAGAGCCCGCAACCGGTCAGCCTTATGGTCATGCCTTGACAAGACAAGCCTCCGGCAAACCGTTCAGGAATAGCAGATGGCCAACACGGTGTCCTAGGCGCACCAATGCACATGCAATGCAAAGAGACACATAAATGTAGTCAAAACAGGATATCATGAGTTCGAGTCAAGTTCTCTATTTCCCCAGCAGAGTCGCCAGAAACTGTAACACGCCCGCAAGGGACCCCACGCTACACGCTACAGTTCAGACTCGATTTTGTTTGCGGTTCTAAATCTGAACCAAAGAGTCCAAATCCGGCAAATCGTTTTGAGAAAAATAGATTTTTAGAAAAGAAGTGCCAAAACATGGACTGCTTTGCCAGATACAGAGTCGCCACCTAAATATTTTTTAAATGGGGAAATTTAGGAAACCCTGACTCGGTGCCAAAGGCCACGTGTCCGTCATCACCAAAGTTGCCTCGGCTCGGGAACTTGGGTACGATTGGGAAAAGTCAGCTATGAGCACCCCCTCTCGCCCAGTCTGAAGACCGGCCTCTACTAACCATGATATCCAATTTTGAAAACGTTATGTGTTCTTATTCCGGTTATTAGCTAGAATTACTATGTTATGCGCACAGCAAACAAGTATAGACTAGATTGCCTAATTTGGAAATAAGCATTGCATATCCGTTTGTCTTGAAAAACACTTTGGAATTTGCTACTCGCAAGTAGGCTAAAATACGGATTTCAACGAGTTTTTCCAACTCAGACAATCCAACCTTCACCCACAGGCATTCAAACAGTTTATCTCACATAAGCAATTAGCCACATGGTAAGCATGCTGTCATGATAGCACTCACACGCATGCGGTATGCTAAAGCATGAAAATACTTACATCGTACTCCGTACCAAAACAATAAACTAGTTAGCCAACATGCATGGTCCTAGTTCATGTTAAGTTTGACTAATGCAACACATACAGGATGCAATTAGAGTAGGCTCGGCTAACTTAAACATGGCATGTGAAATGCGGTCAATTGATGCATGTATTCAAGTTAGATTTGAAATACCAATGCAGTTAGCGTGATGCGCCGAGCCCGGTGCATGTAAGACAAATGTATGGATGCACGCATGCAGTCATACTGTATGCTAATTTAAACATGCCCTGATCTACCATCATAAGCGGGTAAATAAAATGGAAGAAAGAAGTGGGGATTGGAAGACATGCACACACACGCACCCACACTTATTACAGATTCGCCCTCGCCCGGAGGGACCAAATAAATATTACAGATAATTAACCTACAAGCTAATTAAATATTACAGGCCATCTAATTAGCTAAGCAAATTAACTAATCTAGGGAAAATAGTAAATCGCCTCGGGAGGAGAGCCTGATGCAATTCATGCTCGGTCTTGCTCGGAAATGCACTGCCATGCGCAAGCTGCCTCTGTTTTCCCTCTTGTATTCCTTCGAAGGCTTCCAAAGCCTCAGGGTTGCCTCTCTGAGCACTGTGCAGTACCACCGGCTGGGGAGAATGGCCACCGGCCGTAGAAGATGTTCGTCGGCTGAGAATGAATCCATCGGCCACCAATTGTTTGCCGGTCAGCACTCTGTGCAGTCGATCGGCAAAAAGTTCCTGCAGAACCTGTTTGACAGCAGCAGAGGACAGAGCTTTGCATGGCAATGCAATTCAAGCCATATATGCACTAATCATGTCCCTTATCATGTTAGTGACTCAAAGGGACATGCTCCTTGGTTCTCGGACCATCAATCGCGCATTTCCATGCGTGATGGCCCAAGGGACCAAGTGTGCACATTTTGATGTCAAATGCAATGCAAACCAACAAACCAAAGGGGCCCAATTCCTATCACTAGATCAAGGAACAAGGCATGCATGCATGATGCAATGCAACCTAGGCATATGAACTAGCATGCAACATGGACAATGCAATGTATACATGCAAGCATGCAAGCAAACGTGCAAGGTAAGTATGCAAACAAGCATAGGATGGACTTAAACATGATTTAGGCAGCCTTAAATAGACCTAAAACAGTGGCCAAGATGCTGTGAAGTGAGGACTAAACACACATACACACATGCACATGTTAAAGGGCTAACACTCAAGCATAAAAGGGGCAACTCTCAAGCACACTTGAAAGAGGCATAACATGGACTAATGGCATGCAAGGTAAGCATTGAAAATCATGTTACAAAAGGTGCTAAGCCAATTAAACAAGGTAAACAAGGCATGCAAACAAAGCCAAAAACCCAAGACAAGCCAAGAGGCTTAAACCGAGACTAAGTCCACCAAGCCTCACAAGGCTAAGAGGACTTAAAACAAGTCTAAGGCAGGCCTAGACAACACCCAAGGGACACCTAGATGACATCTAAGTGGCTCAAATTCAAAGGGTATGCACAATGGCCAAAACATGGAGCATGCAAGACAAGCTTTCAAAGCTTCAAAGAGGCATCCAAGGCAAGCATACAAGCATGTTAAAGGGACTGAAATAACATGGCAAATGGTCCCAACCCACTAAATTAAGGCAAGGATGCATGCTATACATTCACACACTTAAGGCCAACAAACCAAAAATGCAAAGGGGCTACACTAAACATGCCAAAGTCGACCCAATAAACTAAGGACAGACCTCAAACATAGCAAAATAAGCACAAAAGCTTCACAAAGCCAAGCCTAAAACATGCTAGAACAATGGTTTACAACCTAAGGCATGTTAAGGCAACAAAATGGCATTACAAGGCATGTATGCTAACCAAGCATGGTGTACCAAAACCAACATACAACAATGCCATTTCATGCCAAAATAAGCATAAATAACAGCCAAGGCATGGTCCACATGAGGCTTAGCTAGGTGCTCATTAAAGAGGCAAAAATGGCCCTTTTCAAGGACAATAAGGAGAGGGGGTGGCCCTCTCCTTCTTCGGACTTCAAGGCACCATCCTTACCACTGAAATCCCTCAAGATTTCAGTGGTGAGGAGAACCAAACACCAAAGTCCCGGAGCTCACTCAAAATAGCACAAAATGGAGCCCCTCAAGGCTTAAGAGGGGTCAAACACCTCCAAACCACAAAACACTCTAAACAAACTATTTAGAGGGCCCAAAAATAGAACTTTTTTATATTATACACTAAGCTCAAAAACAGTTCTAAGATAGGAAAAAATAGTATGCAAGAATGGGGTAAAAAGGAGCAAGTTTCTTACCCTTGTAGAACCTCTTCAACAATGGTGGACCAGCTGCTCCCTTGAGCTGAAAACCACCCAAGAACCTCAAGAACAGACCTCCCTCTGGTCCTTCAAAAACTAAGAAAAGGTGTAACACTATGTGTTTGTGTGCAATAGTGAGCCTAAACACACACAAATACAAGAGAATGAGAGATATAGACATAGGATAGATACAAAATCCTAAACCTAGAACCAGAGCTCCCTCTGAACTTTTCTAACAAATCTCCAACCCTAAAGCCAAGAGAGGAGGGCTCCTCTTATAGAGAAGCCAATCTTGTAAAGCTTACTCAAGAAGCTAACCAGGAAGGCCATCCCTCCATACACGTGTATGGAGGGAAACAAAATGCCATACAGCTGTATTAAAATATCTGCAAAAGCAGATGAACAGTAGTCGGCTGCTCAAAATTGCCATTTTGACAAAATGGACTGCCGACCAGCAACAAAGAATGCCGACCGGCAATATACATTGCCGATGGCAACAAAACACCAGCCGGTGGCCTCTAGCCATGGCCGGTGATGTGTGGGGATGCCTCACAAGGCATTTCCTGCCCCTTCCAAGGAAAAGACACAAGTGTTTGGTGCAAAACCAGACACTAAATAGTCGAGTTTGGAGATCCTGGGGCAAGGCGCGTAGCCGAGACCTCCGGGAACTCCAAACGAACACAAACATGGATGATCACCGGGTGTTCAAACGGTGACATCCAAGTCTTGAGGACGGTCAAAAATGGGTTGTCTACAACGACTCTGCCTCCGACTCAGCCTCTGTCTCCGCCTCGGACTCATCATGATCGGGAACTGGTGTCCGAAAGCTACTCCCAACATGAGTACGTCCCGCTTTGGTGCAGGGATATACTGTGCCTCCTCACCCTCCTTCCCGAGCCGGAATAGAAGGCCCAGCTGGAGCACCTCTTGCAGCAGGAACCTGGAATGGAGGCTGAAAAGCGCAAATGGCAAACGCATCAGTATGCTACGCAAAATAGAGTATGAATGTTATGAGCAGTGTATCAGTACAGAATGCAGTGTATGAGTACAGTGTATGAATGTTATGAGTAGTATGTCGGTACAGAATGCAGTGACTGAGTGCAGTGTATGAATGCTGTGAGTAATGCTATGAACAGTCTGTGGGATGCAGTGTATCAAATGCCGTGAGAGCCGTATAGTGAGTGTTGTGTTAATAGTGCAATGCATCAGATTATGTAAAGTTTGAGACTGCGGTTGAAGGAACTTACCGGAATGCCATAGATGGTCAGTAGATCGAGGCTCCGCTGGAGCATCCCCATCACAGAGGCGGTCAACTCCAGGGACTGGCGAGTGTACTCGGAGGAAGCCTGCAAAAGTGTTAGAAACATCAGTATTCTGCGGAATATCAAATGAAGTGAAATGAAATGACAGTGCAAGATGTAAAATACAGTAGTACATACCGGAGTGCAAGTCATAGAATCCGACTAACTCGTGATCAGCCGGAGGAGGAGCGACGGGGATCTGGTAAGTCTCCCCACCCTGCCCTCGGCATGTCATCGTCGTGGGCAGTATTGGCTAACTAGCCCCCCCCCGTCCTCTCCGGGTCCCACTCCTGCCACGAACCTGAGCCATCCTCGATGCTCCTACTCCCGCTCCTGCCCTAGCCGCCGGTGCCGCGGGCCTCTTTCGCTCAACTTGACGACCACTGCTTAAAGGCCGTGTAATGTAGGTCCGGACGTACTCTGCATAGTCGCCCTCGCCCTTGAAGCTCTCTGCATCCCAACCGATCGTGTAATCAGCCATCTCCTCGAGAGTGTACCTCTCGATATGCCTCATATGAGTAGGAGGTGGCCGCCGAACTGCCTGCTCTGGCATGCCTAGCGTCTACCGCAAGAAGCGCTCCCCCAAGTACCAGGCGCGACAGACGGGGCCCTACAGTAAGACTCTGAATCGGACCGTCTCTCGGGCACCAACATACCGATCCCGTACCGCGATGGGCAAGGAGGCCCATGGCTGCCAGGTGATCTGCAAACAAAATACAGTTCGTTATCTACTGCTATTGAAAATGCAATGCAAAGCGAAGCTTAAATGAATCGTAATGTTTGACATACCTCTACGGCGGTGATGGTACTCGAAATAGCGGCGGAAGAATATGAAAGACTCCCAAGGCTCCGCTCGCACCTCGCGTCGAAGCGGTGGGAGAAAGGGATCATAGGGGGCATCTCCTCCTCTGGCACTGGGGCAAGCCTAGGGAAGTACGGCATATACTCACAACTACAGTATGACAGAACAGATGTCAGTACAATTATCGGATAAAGCAGTATGCAGATTAAAGCAGAAAGTGGTATGTGCAGTGTATTGTGTAGTGTGTGCAGTGTACAGAATACAGAGAATGTGAAGCAGAAATGAAAAATAGAAGGAGAAGACGTACCTCCCAAGCCCGCCAGTAGCCTCCGAGCAGTTGTCCGCTGAGGCGAGAAGATGAGCTCATATAGCCATAGAGTGTGGCCAAGCCTGCGCCACCCCAGTCATAGCCGCGGATCCTGGTTCACGTTAACCAGTGTGCTCAGCAAGTAAAGGGGCACGGTGTTCGCCCGGTCGGCGAAGAGAGAGTGGTCCCTAGCAGGAACATCAAGAAGCGCGAGCATACCTAAGTGGTCGGCACCTGAATCCTGAAATGAGCCTCGAACCAAGAATATCACACGGATCTCGGACGAGCAAGAGGTGGTAGGACGCCAAGTAGGTGCATCTGGGCAGCTCCCACTCATCATGTCTGTGTCGAAGGGGATCGGATCACCCCCTACCCCGATGCCGGTGAGCATCAAGAAGTCGAAGGGAGTCATCGTCATCTCCCTAAGTGGCGGAAAAGTGGAAGGAGTCTGTGGTGTCCCCACCACCTCTCCGCCAACGCAGCCAGGAGCGGCCTGCTTGCAGTAAGGCGCGAGAGCCCCATACAGAAGGTCCTGAAACCAGCTCGGTCGATGATGCGACGAACCGCGTCAGGTAACTCCATGTACCAACCTCGTGCTGGTGACATTCCATACCCCCGAAAGGTGTGGGAATCTCCCTGTGGTCAAAACAACAGTCGCGAAGCGGCATTATGAATACAGTGTTGAATGTGCTCAGAATCAGTACAGATATAGCGTGTGTGCACGTGTTCAGATTCAAGACAGACATCAGGTGCCGGTGTGCTTGCAGTGCACTATGACATACGTTGTGTCAGTGTTTTTGAATGGTTCAGTACAGATATAGCGTGTGTGCACGTGTTCAGATTCAAACAAACATCGGGTGCCGGTGTGCTTACAGTGAACTACAGCATATGATGTGTCAGTGTGTTTGGGTTGTTCAGTGAAAATACAGCGTCAGTGCACATGTCAGATTAACAGATATCAGGTGCAAGCATGTTCACAGTCAACTACAGCATGCGGTATATCAGTGTATCCGAGTTAAACAGTTAAAAGGCAGAATCGACTATTGCAGTTATACATTCTACTTTGCAGAAAAATGAAACAAAGAAGAGTGTACCTCGGAGGCGCCGAAGGACAAATGTGACTCTGGTTCGCGCAGTAGGAGCTCCGGTGCCACACCTCTCACGAAGCTGCTGAAGTGGCGATGCCGTCGGGAGCCAGTATATGGATTGCCGGCCTGTAGGTCGCCGGGTCGAATGGTCGAATGCTCAGAGGTAGGAGCTCAACCTCAGGGTCCAACATCCATCTCCGGGGGAGCCCACCTGTGAAGATCATCCGCCATCTCGAGAAATGGTGCGAAAATGGCCGGAAGAGTGAAAACCGGGCAAGAATATGAAAATTCAACCGAAAGGTCAACCCCAGGGAGGGTGAAAAATGGCCGGAAATGTCAGAATGTAGAAAAGGCACAGAAATCAAGGAAGACTCGAGGGAAACAAACCCCGAGTGGTGAAAATCGAGAAAAGGACGCCGAAACGAAGTTTTGTTCGGTTCAAAACTTGCAAAACAATGAGGTATTCGCGAATCGTACGTTAGAAAATGGGCTCTAAAACCGAGGAAAACGGAGGAATGAAGGAAGAAAAATGACCTAGAGGAAGAGGCAAGGATTTTCTTCGAGCAGAGAGGAAGTGAGAAAATATAGGGCTAGAAGCCCTATATTTAAAGACCCGTGCCAAAATGTCAAAACTGCCCCGAACAGGCACTTTTGGCCGGTCGGCCACATTGTTGGCCGGTAGGCCAAATAGATGGCCGGTGGATGGCCGGTGGACTCCCCTCATGGTCGGTGAGCCTCCTACACCCTTGTTTGGGTCAGATATATGGTTTGGGGCCTCCATTGTCTCACACAGTGCAAGAGAAGATGCATTTCCGGAGCTGAACCGGTCTCTATGCTGTATCTTCTGTGCGTAGCACTCGAATACGTATGAGGTGTATCCTTTTTGTATCCCTTTTGTCTCTCTCGCGAGATTCCGAAAGTTGCCCCACATGCATACGTTACATCGTGTTTGTCGTGAAACGCGCGCTGGTTATACGTCATTTCACTCGCATCGTTATACACACATCTCGCATTGTCATGCGCATGTCATACTTGCATTAGCATGCACATTCTTTAGGTCCGCATCGTCATGCGCGACCTCACATGCATTGTCATGCATTTCGAAAGACATGCGTTGTCACGCATTCAACCTCACATGCATTGTCATGCATTTCTTCAACCTCATGTGCATTGTCATGTATCTCAAAAGACGTGCTTTGTCATGCATTCGTTTCATTTGCACTTCGCATGCATTCAAAAAGAAAAACAAAAAAAACCAACATGCATATATCATGCATTCCATTGTAAATAGTGCATATGCCATGCATCACTGTAAATATTACATTTGCATCCATTGCATATTATATACGTTGCATTGTACTTGCATGCATTCACTGCATCACCCCCGCCTACGACTTGCGCCTTTCCATGTTAAGCTTGGTTTGGTATGTGCCCATATTTTCACGTCGAAGCATAGTTATGATATTATGTGTACGCGCCTATTCCACTGCTAGTATTGTGGTTTGAGGGTGACGGCACCGTTTCTGTGTTAAACGTGGCTTGTATGTATCCATGCCTTTTCTAGGCAAAATATATTTTGGCCGCGTGTCTCATCCATTGTAAATATCCATTACATACATATTGTATATATTGCATCGTAGTTTGCACGCATTTGCTGCATCATCCATCTATGGCTTGCACCTTTCCATGTTGAGCTTGCTCTGGTATATGCCCATACTTCTCGTGTTAAAGCACAGTTATGATATTATGTGTACGCACCTAGGGTTGTGGGTGACGGCACCGTTCCTGTGTTAAACACGGTTTGTATATGTCCATGCTTTTCTTAGGCAAGATATGTTTTGGTCGCGCGCCATATCCACTGTGTATACTGCATTGTAGTGTAGTTCGATTGCATCCATCATTTAGGATCATGAGTTTTTATGAGCAAAGCATGCCTCACTTATGTCATTCCACCCAATTACTTGTTCTTATGTTCCGTCTACATCACTCATAGTTCTGCATGTGTACGCGCCTATTCCACTGCTGGTATTTGTGGTTTGAGGGTTTCGGCACCTTTTCTATGGTAGACGGACTTTGCATCTCCATCATCCTTTTGACATTTGTGTGGTTTTTGAACCGCTCATGATTTGATCATGATTCAATTGCATTGCATATCATTTGCATTGTTCATACATAGATTTGTAAATGTTGCATGTCATTTTGCATTCATTCCGCATGGTTCTGCGTTGTCAACACATAGGTTGCATTGTCATGCACTCCTACACTTGCGTTGCCACGCAGCTTTCGATTGCATTGTTATGCATGTTGCTAACAATATTGTACTTGTTGCGTTTTCTTTCTCTTTTAGGCACGATATTGTATGTACGGTTCATTTGAAGCTGGTGCAACCAGACGAACCGCACAGGTATTGTATTCTCCGAGTGAGACGTATCGAGAATTGAATAATTCTCTTGCACCCTCTCTGCATTGTAGTGTAGTTTGGTTTGTGCTAGCTTAAAACTGTCACATGTTATGCTTCGTTACAGCTTTCTTTGGATGATCATAAGTTATGTCCGGCTTCTTGCATTGTCAGTTGCATTTTGCCCCCGCCTTCGGACGCATATCTTTACTGTCCTGCATGTTTGTCTAACTCTTCGGCCTTGTCAAAAATGGGTCGTCTCTGGGCTTTGACATTCACTCCCGTCATTGTTATGACTTTCCAGTTCTGTCAAAGAGGGGCAACTGTAGACACCCCATTTTTGACCGTCCTCAAGACTTGGACGTCACCGTTTGAACACTCGGTGATTATCCATGTTTGTGTTCATCTTGAGTTCCCAGAGGTCTCGGCCACGCGCCTTGTCTCAAGACCTCTTGACTCGACTGTTTTGTGTTTGGTTTTGCACCAAACACTTGTGTTTTTGCCTTGGAAGGCAGGGAATGGCTTGTTGGCTATCCCCACACCCCACCGACCATGGCTTGAGGCCACCGGCCACTGTTTTGTTGCCATCGGCCAAATGTTTGGACGTTCGGCATTCTTTGTGGCCGGCCGACCATTGTTTTGGTCAATTTGGCATTTTTGGCTGGCCGACCACTGTACATCTGCTTTTGCAGATATTTTTATGCAAGCTGTGCTAGCTAGCATACACTTTGCACCCCGTGTATGGAGGGATTTCACTCTTGCTTAGCTTGTTTTGTAAGCTTTGTAAGAGTGATCCTCTAGATTAGGGTTTGAGTCTTATATCTATCTATCTCTATATCTTCCTCTCTTTGTGTCTAAGTGTGTGTTTGTTCATAGTTTTGCACACAAACACCTAGTGTTACACTATACCATTAGTTGCTAAGGCATTAGAGGGTTGTTCTTGGAGTTCTTGGGTGGATTCAAGCTTGAGGAAGCTGCTGGAGCATTGTTCTTGAAGAAAGTCTTCAAGGGTAAGAACCTTGCCCTTTATTCCCCATTCTTGCATAGGTTTTTAGACATCTTTCCTTGCTGTTTTAAGCTTAGTATATAACATATAAAAGTTCTGTCTTTACTTGCTTAAAATAGTTGTTTAAGGTTGTTTTGGTGTTTGGGGTTGTTTGACCCCTCTTAGGCCTTGTTTGGCCCCCATTTTGTGCTATTTTGGTGAGCTCTGGGACCACCTTGTTTGGGCCTCCTCACCACTGAAATCTCGAGGGATTTCAGTGGTGAGGATGGTGGTTTAAGGTCCTAAGAAGGAGAGGGTCATCCCCTCTCCTTGTTGTCTTCAAAATGTGCCATTTTAGCCTCATGTGTGAGCACCATTTTTAAGTGCATGTTGGCCATGTCTTAAGTGTTATTTGTGCTTATTTTGCCATGATATAGCACTATTTTTACTTGGTTTAGACACACCATGCTTGCCTTGCATACTTGTCTTGTAATGGCATGAATTGCCTTAACATGTGCCTAGCGTTTAGACTATCATGCTCACTTGTTTTGGCTTAGCTTTGTGAAGCTTTTGTGTATGTTTTAGTGTGCTTTAGCTCTGTTTTTGGTTGTTTTGGTCGGCCATGACATGCTTTATATAGCCACCTTGCATTTTGGCTTGTTAGCCTTGGGTGTATGAGTGTTGAGCATGCATTGCTTACCTTGTTTCAGTGGTTTGGCACCACTTATAACATCATTTCAGTCCCCATTGTATGCTTGTATGCTTGCATTTGATGCTCCTTTAATGCTTTAAAAGGTTGTAGTCTTGTGCTCTATGTTTGGCCTCTTTTGTATGCTTCCATGTGTAGGCCACTTAGATGCTATCTAGGTGTGTCCTCAGCTTTGTTTAGGTCTTCCTTGGGACTATTCTAAGTCCTCTTAGCCTTGTGAGGCTTGATTGGCATGGCCATGGTTTAAGCCCCTTGGCTTGCCTTAAGTCTTGGACATCGTTGCATGCTTAGCTTGTCTTGTTTACTTGGTTTGGTACCTTTTATAACATGATTTCAGAGCTTAGTATGCATGCCACTAGTCCATGTTTGTCCTCTTTTAAGTGTGCTTAAAAGTCGCTCTTTAATGCCTAAGTGTTGAACCATGCGCGCATGCATGTTTGTATGTCATTTTGCCTTCATTTCCTTGGCATTTGGCCACTGTTTTGGGCTTATTTGAGAGCTGTCCAAATTGGTATAAGACCATCCATCGCATGTTGTGGCATGCTCACCTTGTGTGTTGATTGCATACTTGGCTTATCATGTGTTGTTGCATGTTTAAGTGGCATTACATTTGGCATGCATCTTACGTTAAGTCGCCTTGCATACTTGCCTGTGTTATGCCTCACATGTTGTCACATGGTTGAATGAAGTCATACACTTGTTTGCATGCTTCTCCTTGCATCTTGTAATATGCTAGTTGCCTTGGTAGCATCATTGCTTGTTTGCATGTTCATATGGCATGCTAGGCTTGCATGCTTAGGTTGCATCTTGCGTGCATTCCTAGCCTCTTGATTGACCATGATAGAGGTTAGGATTCATTGGGTGTTCGGTGTGCATTACATTTGATATCAAATTGCACAACTCGACATCTTTGGCCATCACGCATTGAAATGCGCGATTGATGGTCCGAGGGCCGAGTACCAAACTCCTTTGAGTCACGAACATGATAAGGAGGGTGTTGGTGCAAACATTGCTTGGAATGTATTGCCATGCCATGTTTTGCCCTCTGCTGCTGTCAAAACAGGATCCTGCAGGCATACATGGCCGACCAACCACATTCAGTGCTGGCCGGCCATTAATTGGTGGCCGAGAACTCAATAGATGGTCGATGACGACTCCTCGTTGGCCGGTGGCATCCCCCAGTGTCCAAAGAGTGTACCTTGGGACTTTTGCAGTCTTCAAAAGAGAAAAACAGTGCGAACAGAGGCAGCTTGTGCATGGCGGTGGATTTCCGAGCGAAGCCAATCCGAGCATGCGTGCACCCCTCTTCCCGAGGCTCTTTACTGCTTTCAGTAGCTTAATTGATTCATTAATTAGTTAAGTGTTGTATAATTTAATCAATTAGCTTGTAGGTTAATTAATTTGTATATTCTTTTGGCCCCTCCGAGCGAGGGTGAATTTGTAATAAGTGTGGGTAGGTGTGTGCATGTCTTCCAACCCCCACTTCTTTCTCCCTTTTACTTACCTGCTTTGATGGTTAGTATTAGGGCATGTTTAATTTAGCATACCTTATGCTATGCATGCATGCATCATTCGTCAGTCTTGCATGCACCGGGCTCGGCGCATCATGCTAACTGCATAGTATTTCAAATCTAACTTGAATACGTGTTATTTGTTGCATTCCATATGCCATCCTAGGATTAGCCGAGCCTATTCTAGTGACATTTTGTATGCGATGCATTAACCGCTTAACATGGACTTGAATCATGCATTGATTACTAACAAGTTCTTTGTTTTGGCTCGGAGTACTCGGTAAGCTTTTTATGCTTTAGCATCTCGCATGTGTGTGAATGTTAACATGACAGCATGCTTACCATGTTTCTATATGCGTATGTGACATAACTACCTGAATGCTTGTGGGTGAAGGTTGGATTGTTTGAGTTGGAACGACTCATTGAAATCTGTGTTTTAGCCTACTCGCGAGTAGCAAATTTCAAACCATTTTTCAAAAGAGCAGATATGCAATGCTTTGTTCCAAATTAGGCGATCTAGTCTATACTTGTGTTGTGTGCATCACATAGTAAATTCTAGCTAATTAACCGGAATAAGAACGCATATGTTTTCAAAACAAGATATCATGGTTAGTAGAGGCCGATCTTTGATCGGGCGAGCGGGGGTGCTCATAGCTGACCTTCCCCAATCGTACCCAAGTTCCCGAACCGAGGCAACTTTGGTGATGACGGACACGTGGCCTTAGGCAAACTAGTCAGGGTTTCCTAAATTCCCCCATAAAAAATATTTAGGTGGCGACTCTGTATCTGGCAAAGCAGTCCATGTTTGGCACTTCTTTATTAAAATCTATTTCCCAAAACGATTTGCCGGATTTGGACTCTTTGGTTCAGATTAAGAACCGTGACAATTTGAGTCTGAACTGTAGTGAGCCCAAATGAACAAAAGGGGATTCCCTCCCGGGACGTTCGGGGACGTCTACAGCATCCATGCACCCTGTATTGATGGTTCACACGACACGCCTCCTTCAGGCGTACGCCTCATCGCTGCCATTGCTGACGTCACTCGCGTTTTCGTTGATGCCAACCCACTCACTTCTTGCTGACGTTGTTGCATGCCTAACTAACGTCATCTGTGTGCCTCTTGGTTGACATTAGCCCTAGCACCTATCTGTTGTACGCAGACATCAGCTAGCTTAACCAGATCAGATCTGTCCATTAATTTGGCAGGTTCACTCAGTTTCAACCCCGTTTTCAGTGTATTTAGACCGGTTCCCAATGTTTTTGTTTTTGATTTTGTTTTTGTTTTTGTTTTTGTTTTTGTTTTTGTTTTTGTTTTTGTTTTTGTTTTTTTTTTTTTTTTTTTTTCTTTCTTTTTTGCATTTTGAGATCAGTAGAATCACCGGCCCAGTTAAGATCATAATATGCCAATAACTCAAAGGGAGTGTGAGCAGAGTAATAAAGTCCATGAAACAAAATACCCTTCACGTATCAAAGAATACGAAGAATAAAAACATAATGAGGAGATCGTGGAACAAACAAAAACTGACTAACTATGTGAATTGCATAAGAGATATTAGGCCGAGTAACAGTCAGATAGACCAGACTACCTACTAATTGTCAATACAGAGTTGCATTAGAAAGATGAGTGCCCTCTAAAGTGGTAAGCTGAGTACTGTACTCAATCGGTGTGGGAGCAATCTTGCTATCCATGGGACCAGCACGAGATAAGAGATCAGATGCATATTTAGCTTTAGTAAGATACAAGCCACTTGGAGCAAAAGAAATCTCAAGACCAAGAAAGTAATTAAAAAAACTCAGATCTTCCATGTCAAAATGAGAGCTGAGAAAATGTTTAAGCTCTTGAATGCCATCAAGATGATCACCAATAATAATCATATCATCAACATAAAGCAATAAACGGGTAATACCGCATGCCATTTTTCGAATAAAAAGAGCAGAATCATAGGAGCTAGAAGAGAACCCAAACTGAGAAAGGAAAATATTATATTGAATATTCAATATTATTATGTATCTTTATACAATAAAATGAAGGTGGTTTCAATACAATGAAGGAAAATATTATATATATAGGCAAAGAAAAGTAGTGAACAAAAAAGGAAAATATTATATATATATATATATAGGTAAGGAAGAGTGGTGAACAACAAAAGAAAATATTATATTAAATATTTACTATTATTGTGTATCTTTATATTGAATATTCAAATATTATTATGTATCTTTATACAATACAATGAAGGTGGTTTCAATACAGTGACAAAAAATATTACCTTTATAGGCAAGAAAGTGTGGTGAACAAGAAAGGAAACCCTAATATGGAAATAATAGATATTACTATATAATATATGTACAAAATATATTTGCTATTATATTTACTAACAGTCCCCTCAAACTTAGGATGGTTTGAAAGAGACTAACTAGAGTTTGGAAAGTAACTCATGAAAACGACCAGGAAGATGGGCTTTAGTAAACAGATCAAGAACTTAAGCAATAGAAGAAACAGAGTAGTGCTAGACAATGCCATTAATGACATACTAACGAATGAAATGACAGTCAATCTCGATGTGTTTGGTGTGATCATGAAAAACTTCATTGTGAGCAATCTGAATGGCATTACAATTGTCACAATGAAGAGTAGTAGCACTGAAATGAAGTACACACATGTTCACAAATAATCAACAAAGCCATAAAAGTTCCCGAATGGTGTCAGCACAAGCACGATATTCTATCTCAATACTAGACATGGAGACAATAGTTTGCTTCTTACTCTGCCAAGAAATCAATGAACTTCCAAGAAAGAAACAATAACTAGTAGTAGAGTGACGATCAATAAGATCACCAGCTCAATCAGCACCAAAATATGCACATAACTCAAGGAGAGTGTGAGCAAAGTAATGAAATCCATTAAACAAAGTACCCTTCACATATCGGAGAATATAAAGAGCAACAATATAATAAGGAGATCGTGGAGCAAACAAAAACTGACTAACTATGTGAACTACATAAGAGATATCAGGCCGAGTAACAATCAGATAGACCAGAGTACCTACTAATTGTCGATACAAAGTTGTATCAGATATGAGAGTTCCCTCTAAAGGAGTAAGGCGAGTATTGTACTCAAGCGGCCTAGAAGCAATCTTGCTATCCATGAGACCAGCACGAGATAAGAGATCAGATGCATATTTAGCTTGAGTGAGATACAAGCTACTTCGAGCAGAAGAAATCTCAAGACCAAGAAAGTAATTAAGAGAACCTAGATCTTTCATCTCAAAATGAGAGCTAAGAAAATGTTTAAGCTCTTGAATGCCATCGAGATCATCACCAGTAATAATCATATCATCAACATAAAGCAGTAAAAGCGTAATACCACGTGTCATCTTCCGAATAAAAAGTGCATAATCATAGAAGCTAGAAGAGAACCCAAATTGAGCATTCTCCAGATACTATTTATCGCCTTCGTCGAGCACGAGGAGCCTGCTTGAGGTCATAGAAAGCATGACGAAGGCCACCAAAAAAATCTGGAGAATGCTCAATTTGGGTTCTCTTCTAGCTCCTATGTTTCTGTACTTTTTATTCGGAAGATGGCACGTGGTATTACCTTTTACTGCTTTATATTGATGATATGATTATTGCTAGTGATGATCTAGATGGCATTCAAGAGCCAAAACATTTTCTTAGCTCTCATTTTGAGATGAAAGATCTGGGTTCTCTTAGTTACTTTCTTGGTCTTGAGATTTCTTCTACTCCAAGTGGCTTGTATCTCACTCAAGCTACATATGCATCTGATCTCTTATCTCATGCTGGTCTCATGGATAGCAAGACCACTCCTAGACCACTTGAGTACAATACTCGCCTTACCCTTTTAGAGGGCACTCTCATTTCTGATGCAACTCTGTATCGACATTTAGTAGGTAGTTTGGTCTATGTGACTATTATTCAGCCTGATATCTCACATGCAGTTGACACAATCAATCAGTTTTTGTTTGCTCCACAATCTCCTCATTATGTTGTTGTTCTTTGTATTCTCCAATATGTGAAGGGTACTTTGTTTCATGGACTTCATTACTCTACTTACACCCCCATTGAGTTATGTGCATATTTTGATGCTGACTAGGCCGGTGATCCCACTGATTGTCGCTCTACAACTGATTATTGTTTCTTTCTTGGAAGTTCATTGATTTCTTGGTGGAGTAAGAAACAAATTGTTGTCTACAGGTCCAGTGCTAAGGCAGAATATCGCGCTCTTGTTAACATCACTCAGAAACTTTTTTGGCTTTGTTGGTTACTTGTAGACATGGGTGTTGTAGACACCCCATTTTTGACCGTCCTCAAGACCTGGACGTCACCGTTGGAACACTCGGTGATTATCCATGTTTGTGTTCGTTTGGAGTTCCCGGAGTTCTCGGCTACGCGCGCCTTGCCTCAGGACCTCCGAACTCGACCGTTTTGTGTCTGGTTTTGCACCAAACACCTGTGTTTTGCCCTGGAGAGGCAGGGACTGCTTTGTGAGGCATTCCCACACACCACCGGCTGTGGCTAGAGACCACCGGCTGGCTGGTGTTGCCACCGGCACTATATTGTGCCGGTCGGCACCGTTTTGTGCCGGTCGGCACTATTTTTGGCAAAATTACCATTTTACCCTGCCGACCACTTTACAGCTGCTTTCTGAGATATTTTCAGACAGCTTTATCACCTTTTGCTCCCCTCCATACACGTGTATGGAGGGATGAGCCTTTAGTTGGCTTAGCTTGTAAGCTTTGCTTGCTTATATAAGCAAGGCTCTTCCTCTTGGCTCAAGGTTAGCATTTTGGGAGGCAAAAACCAGAGCTTATACATATATTTCTCTGTCATATATCTATACATACATAGATCTCCATCTCTCTCCTCTTGTGTGTGTGATTTTAGGCTTGAAAGTGTAGTTTTACCTCATTTTTGCTCCTTTACACACACCATTACACCTTAGCTCGAGATTGAGAGACTTAGGAGGTTATTTGTGTTGGCTTTGGACTGGTTTTGAGCACTGGAGAGTGGCTGCCTCACTTGTTCTTCAAAGGATCTTCAAGGGTAAGAACATCACTTTATATTCCCCATTCTTGCAACCTCTTTCTACCCTCTTTACTTCGTGTTTTTGAGTTTGTGTTTAAAATAAAAAAGTCTTGTTTTTACTTGTTCTTGAACCTTCATTAAGGTCCTTTTTTGGTTTGAGCAAAGGTCCACCCTATTAGGCCTTATATGGCTACTTTTGGTGCCTTTGCTTGAGACCCTCTTTACTTGGTGTTCTTGGCCTCCCCACCACTGAAAACCAGTGGGTTTTCAGTGGTGAGGAAGATGGCTCCAAGTCTCATATAGGGGAGAGACACCCCTCTCCCTCTTGGCCCTTTGTTTGCCTTCATTTTGGCTCAAAGATAGCATGTGTGTGTAGTCTTGTTTGGCTTCATTTCAGAGTTTTTTTCAATGTTTTGGAGCATGTTTTAACTCTGTTTTTGGTCGGATTTGTCATCCCTAACATGTCTCTCATACTTGCTTTGAAATGCTCTCTTATGCTAAAAAGTATGCCATGATTTGAGGCCATGATTTTTGCGTATTTTAGCTTAGTTTCATGAAGATACTAGCATTGTTTTGCTATGTTAGAGGGCTGTGAGCCACTGATTTTGCCATGTTTGGTGTGCTTGGAGTGGTTGCCTTGCATAATGGCTTGTAAACCTTGCTTGCATTCGGCCCTAGCATGTTTAATCCACTTTGATCTTATGATTTGGCATCATTTTAGGTCATATTTTTGCCCCTAATCCATGCTCTCATACTTGCATTCACTTCCCCTTCCATGCTCTAAAGGTGTGCCTTTTGTGCTTAGGAGTAGGTATGGTGTATGCTTGCATGATTAATGCATTTTGGGGCTGCCATATACGGGGTTTTGGGTACCATTTTGTATGCTGAAAACCTGTTTTGGTTGTCTAACATGTGCCATGTTTGGTCTTATTAAGTGGTGGTTCAATGCCCCACTTTGTGCCTTAGCCTTAGGCCTCATAACTTGCATGCTTGTATATCATCTTGTTCTTGTTTTGAGGCATGTTTTGCCACTGATTTGGGGGAGTTTGAGGACTGCCCTTTATGGCTTTAGTCCATCATTGCATGCTCATTACATGGTTGTTTGCATGATTGCATGATTGCGTAGTTGCATTTCATTGCTTGGTTTGGGGTGTCAAACCAAGTGTGGAAGTTGAGGTGTGTTTGTACCTTAAGTGACAAAACACACCTCAATCCCCCATGTCACCAAGGCCTTGGACCAACACATGATAAGGCTTTGGATTTCATTTGCTTGTGTTGCATGCATTTATATCAAAATGCAACCTTGGTTCTTTGGGCTATCATGCATCAAAATGTATCATTGGTGGCCCAAGAACCAAGAGTCTTACCTCCTTGAGTCCCCAAGCATGATAGGAGGCAATGACCATGCTTACATGCCCCCCAAAACCCATGCCATGCATTGCTGTCTTGCTGCTGCTATCAATCTGTCTGCTACAGGGACTTTCTGCCGGCCGGCACTTTATTGTGCCGATCGGCACTGTTTTTGTGCCGATAAACTCCATATGCAGCCGGTGGACAACTCAAATAGCCGATGACCACTCCTCCCAGCCGGTGAGGTACTTCAGACCATTTGGAAGGTATTCCAGAACTTTGGGGAATTTTTTAGAGAGGCAGGGCAGTAAAAAAAAAAAAACAGAAGCAGCAGTGCCATGACACGGGTTTTCCGGGCAAGTCGGATCGAGCATGCATCATTCGCGCGCCCCAAAGCAGGGCTGAGGCCCCTTTTCTTTCATTTATTTGCTTTAAATTTGGTAATTAGAATTTGTAATATTTGATTCATTTATTCGTTGGACTGTATTATTATTTTGGTCCCTCTGTGTGAAGGCATAATTGTAATAAGTGTGGGTGAGTGGGTGTATGTCTTCCAACCCCCATTTCTTCCTCCCTTTTATTTACCCGCTTATGTTGGTAGATTAGGGCACATTTAAATCAGCATACCTTATGCAATGCATGTGTGCATTCATGCATTTGTTTACATGCATTCGGGCTCGGCACATCATGCAAACTGCATCGTATTTTCAAGTCCAAATTGAATACGTGATAGTTGTTGCATCTCATGTGCCATGTTTAGGGTTAGCCGAGCCTACTCTAGATTACATCTCTGTGTGTGATGCATTAGCCATTTAACATGAACTAGGGCATGCATGTTTGCTAACTAGTTTCTTGTTTTGGCGCGGAGTACGATGTAAGTATTTTACGCTTTAGCATACCACATGCGTGTGAATGTTTCCATGACAGTATGCTTACCATGCGGCTAAATGCTTATGTGCGATAAACTGTTTGAATGCCTGTGGGTGGAGGTTGGATTGCCTGAGTTGGAACAACTCATTGAAATCTGTATTTTAGCCTGCTTGCGAGTAGCAAAATCCAACACGTTTTTCGAGACAAAACGGATATGCAATGTTTATTTCCAAGTTAGGCGATCTAGTCTATACTTTTGTGTTGCGCGCATCACATAGTAATTCTAGGTTAATAACCGGAATAAGAGCATGTAATGTTTTCAAAAACGGATATCACGGTTAGTAGAGGCCGGTCATCGGACCGGGCGAAAGGGGGTGCTCATAGCTGACCTTCCCCGATCGTACCCAAGCTCCCGAGCCAAGACCACTTTGGTGATGACGGACATGTGGCCTTCGGCACCGAGTCAGGGTTTCCTAAATTTCCCATTTAAAAATATTTACGTGGCGACTCTGTAATCTGGCAAAGCAGTCCATGTTTGGCACTACTTTTTCAAAAATCAGTTTTCTCAAACGATTTGCCGGATTTGGACTCTTTGGTTCAGATTGAGAACCGCAACAAAAAGGAGAGTCCGAACTGTAGCGCGAGGTCCCCCCGCGGACGTGTTACAGGTGTACTTCATTCCACTGTTACTACTCTTCATTGTGACAATCGTAGTACCATTCAAATTGCTCACAATGATGTTTTTCATGATTGCACCAAGCACATCGAGATTGACTGTCATTTCATTAGTCAGCATGTCATTAGTGGCATTGTTTAGCCATAATTTGTTTCTTCCGCTGCTCAAGTTCCTGAATTATTTACTAAAGACCATCTTACTGGACATTTTCATGAGTTACTTTCCAAATTCTAGTTGGCCTCTTTGAAACCACCTTGAGTTTGAGGGGGGCGGTAAGTAAATATATTTTGTATATATATCATATAGTAATATGTATTATTTCCATATTAGGGTTTCTTTCTTGTTCATCACTCTTCCATGTCTGTATATATAATATTTTTATTCATTGTATTGTATAAAGATACACAATAATATTGAATATTCAATAAAATATTTTCCTTTCTTGTTCACCATTCTTCCTTGCCTATATATATAATATTTTCCTTTATTGTAATGAAACCACATTCATTGTATTGTATAAAGATACACAATAATATTAAATATATTTAATATAAATTTCCTTTCCTGTTCACCACTTTTCATTGCCTATATATATAACATTTTTGTAATGCCCCCAAAATAATTACAATAAACCAACTCCAAACACTAGTACAATGTGATATAAATAAAATAAAAAGCTCTCATTAATCAAAGTTAATATACGAAAGGTGACACATGCGATATACATTCATAAATCGTTCATCCTAAATCTACAGCATGTGTTACAAGAGGAAATATGAAATGAAAGCTAAATAGATATTCACATGCCCTAATGGCTTACATCTTTCCAAGTCATTGCTTGGTTACAACAAAAATGAGTCTAGCTTAATACAGTTAAGCCCTTGGCTATACAGAGTAAATACAATCAAAAGAAAGCTCTTGCTCCAAATCTCCCCAAACTACTGTCTTGGCAGAGGCATATCTCCAACACCTGAAAATGGTTTTTCCCAAATAGGGTGAGCCAAAGCCCAGTAGAAACAATCTAGCACAATATATAAATCTTAACAAAAATATAAGTATGATATGCATATATAATGCCCATGATAAAATCATTTGTATTGTTACAAGATCATAATATGCCACGTTTCATATCTTAAGCCATTTTATCTTAATTCATTTTATGATAATTCACTTCACCTCAATCCATGAGTCAAGTCCATTGTTATCCAGACATCCCAACTGAGACTACAGCTTAGTGGTTTTCTAACCAATACAATCATTACACAAACACTTCAATTTATAATTTTACAGAAATTTTATTTGCGGGAATTGGCACTCATGTATATACGCGCGGTTTTCAAGACTTTCACCCTGGATACACAAGCCAACTTAATTCAATGGAGTCCATCCTCTTTCTTCTCCCAAACATGGAGTACATTTCCTTTCTTCTCCCAAATATCATACATATACAATGTATTAAAACACAGTCATATTCAATAACAACTGATAAGAGATTAGTTTCCATTCACCTAATCCTCATGCAATTTCTACAACAATCATAGCTATCCTCTACCGATAGCCAAAAATAGATATTTCTAAACAGATTACAATCTCCAAAACAGATAAACTATCCGAATTTCCATAAGCGAAAGATAACAAGCATCCAACTCCACCAATTATATGAACATCTAACCAATTTCACATTCCCATTACAAATTCCATTATTTATACAAAACAATTATTTAAAACATTTTAGGGCAAAACTCAATTTTCACCCAAATCCAATACATGTATCAAAATCAACAAATTTAACACAACATGTCCTCATATCTACACCTACGACCATTTTCAATACCTTCATTTGAAAATCCCTCTTTTGATTTTAAACCAAAACCCTAGGTTTGTTTTAAATCCTCCACATCCCAACATTATTTACACAATTAACAAATAACTAAGTTAAAAATCATAGGAGAGTATACAAAGTCCCTACCTCAAAGTTAGAAGACGAGCAAAGCAAGGGGGAAACTTCAAAGACGTCGAAACCGACTTTAGTTTGGATCAAATGGGAGTTCTTGAGATGCTCTACCTTTTTCCCAAAGACACTAGGGTAGAGAAACTAGCAGATCTAGGTGAAAATGTAGAGAGAATGTAAGTTTTAGAGAGAGAGGCTCTAGATCTAGGGTTTTGGGAAGAAAATAGATGAAAAAGTGATGTGGAAGGAGGCTACTGCGAACTGATATATACACAGTTCGCTAGAGTGCAAGAGTTGCCGCTCGAGCGTCAAACACAATAAGTTGTTCCATTTGAGCACAAAAAGTGATACTCGAGCATAGAATACACACATCCAGTAGTTTTACAGACAATAGACCAATGCTCGAGCACAAGAAAGGCCGCTCGAGTGTAGAAAGAACTGCTCGAGCGTAGAATACACTGTCCCAGTAGTTTTGCAGACCTGCAAAAGTACTGAGAGTTCACAAAGCCCGCTCGAGTGCAAGAAGTGTCGCTCGAGCGAAGGAGCAAAATTGTAAGCAACAAGAGTTTGGAAACTAAACAACCAACCTGTTCCAAATGTAGCCACAACAATCCAATAGCCAAATTTAAGGAGATACAAAGGAAGCAAGATGTGAACAACAATATGAAACCATGAAACCCGAGTCTGGGATACAACAAGGGTCTAGTCAAAACCGAAATCGCTATAATTTTCCTTCATTGTATTGAAACCACAACCATTATATTATATAAAGATACGCAATAATGTTGAATATTCAATATAAAAATACACAATAATATTTTCATTTTTGTTCACCACTCTTCTTTGCCTATATATATAATATTTTCTTTCATTATATTGAAACCACCTTCATTGTATTGTATAAAAATAGAAAATAATATTCAATATTCAATATAATATTTTTATTTTTTATTCATTGCTCTTCCTTGGTTATATATATAATATTTTTATTTATTGCATTGAAACCACATTCATTGTATTATATAAAAATACACAATAATGTCGAATATTCAACACAAAAATACACAATAATATTTTTAGTTTTTGTTCACCACTCTTCCTTGCCTATATATAATATTTTCCTCCATTGTATTGAAACCATGTCACGCCCTCAAATTTAAGTACATAAACCAGTCATTCATGATATCCATAGACATAGGAGAAATAAACATATATTCATTTATCAGAGTGTTCATTGCAAAAGTATTACATGTTGACAACAAAAGTAGATGCCCTACGGGCTTACAACTTTCCAAGTCAATACTTGGTTTCAACAAAAGAGAGTTCTAACTCTTAACATATTAAGCCCATGGCTTGAATTACATGTAATACAAAAGACAACTACAAAAATAAGCTTTCAGTTTCTAAACCTCCCAAGCTATATCCTTGGAGACGGCATATCACCTGCACCTGAAAAATGATGTCCCATATAGGGTGAGCCAAAGTCCAGTAGAGATACGCTAAACATAATATGAGAATTAACTAAAACATTAGCATTTGATAAATCTTTAACTCATATAAATCAGCGTACATCTCTTCCATAACCAATCCATAGTCACAACCATGTTTCAATCCCTTTGCGTTTCATTATCCAATCCAATTCATAGGTATGGTTCATTGTTTATCCGAACAGTTCAAAATGAGATTACAACTCATACCATCACTATTTCAATCATAATCAATTTATAATGAGACTATAACTCATATCATTACCACTTCAATACTTCAATTCAAAATGAGACTGCAACTCATATTATTAATACTTCAATACTTCAATTCATCTGCGATATGCAAACATAATTAAGATTTCGGGACTTTCACCCTGGACACTCCGGCCAACTTAGTTATCAACGGAGTCCATCCCCTATCTCCTCCTAAACAGGTTTGGAAGTACATCCCTTATCTCCTCACAAACCATGGAGTACATCCCATATCTCCTCCCAAACAAGATACATATGCAATGTATTTAAACGCTTATCATATACAATGATCAATTTAAAACACATATACAATGTGTTAATCCAACCGTCATATTCAATGATATATCCCAATCGATTAGTTTCAATTTACCTAATCATCATGCAATTCTACAACAATCATGGTTATCCTCCACCGATTGCCCAAAACAGTTATTTCTAAACAGATAATTAAATTTATCAAACAGATAAATTAGCACATTTTCATAGGTGAGTGATTAATCAATCCAAATACACCATTCAATCTCATAATTTCCCAATTTCATGATTTCCAACTCAATTTCATATTTCCACAAATTATCAAATTAATTATACAAATTAACTATTTAAGTCCAATTAAGGCATTTTTCCCCGTTTTTCAAACATTAACCCTAAGGCTCAATTTCATCAATTCTACACCAACAACCCCATTTTCCAAGGTCTCATACACACATGGAACTCCACACTAACAAACCCCTCTTTTATAATTTCAATTTCAAAACCCTAACTCCCCAAAATTTCCATAACTCACCATTTATACAAAATGACTAAAGTTTACATTAGAACTCATAAGAATGAGTAGTTTATCCCCACCTCGAGAAGAAAAGACGAGTCAAGTAAGAGATGAACCCCAAAGATGCCGAAATCAACTTCCACTCAGATGAAAATAGAGATCTTGAAGAGCTAAAGCGTTTTAATGAAGGAAGGAGGGTGAAGAGATCACTTCATCTAGGCTAAAATGTAGAGAGAGAGAGTATTTTAGAGTGAGAAGCTCTCAACTTAGGGTTTTGGAAAGTTTTAGAGAGAGGAAGGATAGAAAAACCGATTTAAAATATCACTTACGTGATCTGATATACACGCAGTCCGCTCGAGCGGATAGTTTGACGCTCGAGCGCCAACACACAACAGCGAGGCACAACCCGCTCGAGTGCGAAGTGACCCGCTCGAGCGTATAATACACGCTTCCAGTATTTCAGATTTCAAACATCTGCTCGAGCACCAAAGAGACCGCTCGAGCGTAATAAACCCCGCTCGAGCGTGAAAAAACACTTCTGCAGTATTTTTGCAGGCGCACAAAGTACTGAAGGATTGCAAACCCCGCTCGAGCAGAAGATCAAAATTCTAGGCAACAACCACTTGTTCCAACTCACAACTGACCTGAACCAAACTCATCCAACACATCCCAAAACTCAAATACAAGGGATTTAAAGGATGGAAACAAGATATAGACAACCATAACCATAACGGAATCTAAGTCCAGAACACAATATATAATGGGGAAAAACCGGGATCGCTATAAACCACCTCATTGTATTATATAAAGATACACAATAATATTGAATATTCTATTTGAAGATATACAATAATATTAAATATTCAATATAAAGATACACAATAATATTGATTATTCAATATAATATTTTCATTTCCTGGGGTTCAACCACTCTTCCATGTCTAAATATATATATATATATATTATTTTCCTTCATTGTATTGAAACCATGTTTATTTTATTTTATAAAGATACACGGTAATAATGAGTATTCTATATAATATTTTTCTTTCTTGTTCACCACTATTCCTTGCCTATAAATATATATATATATAATATTTTCTTTCATTGTATTTGAAACCACCTTCATTGTATTGTATAAAAATACACAATAATATTGAATATTCAATATAATATTTTCTTTTTTTGTTCCCCACTTTTCCTTGCCTACATATATATAATATTTTCCTTCGTTGTATTGAAAGCTCTTTCATTGTATTTGTATAAAGATACACAATAATATTAAATATTACATATAATATTTTTCTTTTTTGTTCACCATTGTTCCTTGTCTATGTGTATAATATTTTATTTCATTGTATTGAAACCACTTTCATTGTATTGTATAAATATACACAATAATATTGAATATTTGGTATAATATTTTCATTTTTTGTTCACCACTCTTCCTGGCCTATATATATAATATTTTTCTTCATTGTATTGAAACCACCTTCATTGTATTGTATAAAGATAAACAATGATATTGAATATTTAGTATAATATTGTCATTTTTTGTTCTCCACTCTTCCTGACCTATGTATATAATATTTTTCTTCATTGTATTGAAACCGCCTTGATTGTATTGTATAAAGATACATAATAATATTGAATATTCTATATGAAGATACACAATAATATTGAATATTAAATATAAAGATACACAATAATATTAATATTTAATATGATATTATCGTTTCTTCTTCACTACTCTTCCTTGAGTATATATATATAATATTTTTTTTCATTGTATTGTATGAAGATACACAATAATATTGAATATTCAAAATAAAAATACATAGTAATATTGAATATTGAATATAATATTTCGTTTTTTGTTCACCACTCTTCCTTCCCTATATATATATAATATATTTTTATTCATTGTATTGAAACCACTTTCATTGTGTTGTATAAAGATACACAATAATATTGAATATTCAATATAATATTTTCCTTTCTTGTTCACCACTCTTCCTTGTCTATATTTACATATTGTAATAGCTACACTGTATATATAAGCAACCACTTTTCTTAGATAACAAAGAGAGACAAAACAATGGCGAAAGCTTTCAAGCTACTGATCTCCCGAGTCATCTCATCCTTCCAATTCTATTGCTCCAAAAACCCTTCCAACTTCCCAGAAAATCTTGTCCCTTCATTCATCATACTCTCCCTAAACCCCATCCTCATTGACATCCCACCGGCGACCCTATCCCCTCTCAAACCCCACTACTTCTCCTTCAAATGCCACATGTCCTCCACCTTCACATCCGTCGACTGTGGGTTCGGTGCACAGTACTCCTTAGAAGAGGGCCTCACCGAATCACTAGAATTCAAGTGGCAAAAAGAAGACAAGTGGCACATCATCTCCAAGGTCCGCGATGAGATGCCACATCACAAAACCTACAACTTCTCTGTCTTTGGCGATTCTAACAATAACCTTTTCCTAAACACTTTCACAATCCACCAGGCGGCTCCTACCCATCTCACAAAACCGTAAGGTATCACATCATCCCAAAACAAACACACTTAAAACCATACACTCTATCCTCACTACATTCAAGACTAGCCAAAACAATAAACAAACATTTGGTTCTCAACAACTCTAAATCAATCTAAGCCATCACAGGCCAACATATGCTTAATTCGGGAAAATAATACAACATATAAAACTAGGATTTCCCATATCCTTACAACACTTTTCAACATAATAAAAGCAAGTTCGAGATTAATTACATACCCAAACCATTTAGGTTCACAACAGCACATATACATACATATGTAACATCCGTAGGCCTAAAGCCCTAAATAAAATGACATCACCTTATATTACAAAACAATATACTCTTTCACATGATAACATCGCCATCGTCCCCGCTTGGACTACTAAAACTAGTTCTGCCCATGCAGAGGGAAACAAACCCGAATATGGCCTGACTAACCACTCTTAGAACAAGTGGGTGGTCCTTTATTCTACGATTGATTCGAAGAAGCCTGAGTATGAATGGACCACCCAAAGGACGAGTCCGAAGAAACAAAAGTAGATTAAGACGACAATTGCCCATGTACCTGAGATCTCGCTTGTCTCCAATTCTTACTAGGTCTGCCACCTCCTTGAACAGTCATAATTGCCAATATGGCCTTTTCCGCCCCATCCTGACCAACCTCAAGAATAACAGCTTCTACATGAGTCGTTACAAGTGTGTGATAATCTCTATATACAACCCCGACAACCTTTCCCCTGATATCATTACAGAACCTGCCCTCAAACTTAAGACAGCGATTCTCCTCTATTGCGACCAACTCTGGAGCAAACCTCAACAAACTGGCGAACCTCGCCTCAAACTATGCCAAAAGAGTATTTTGGCGTAACTCAACAAAATTTTCCTCAATCTTTCTCGAGCGGAAAGAGGAAAATACTTAGCCAAAAAGGCCTAAGTGAAAGTAACCCAAGTGGTGCCCACAAAAATCCTCACATACTTTCACCAATAACTGGTGTCTCCCTTCAATAGGAATCCAGCCAAAACAATTGTCATGACCCAAACCCACCCCTATAGGTTTAGTATCATAATCGACCAGTAATCCTAGCATTACCGAAGGCCTCTGAAACAAATTAACAAAATTAAAAGGGCTAGCGAAAGCAAATATCATAGTACAATGTCTATAGAGTTGTGCAGACGTATATGGGGCGAAAAATTTAAACTTGATTTACATATATGACATCAACTTATATACAGATAAACCAAAATGAGTATTAGCCCAATACACAAACAGTACAGAAGCTTGTTCAAACAAAACAAAAGTCTTGAACATGGTTCACCAAACTTGACCACTTCTTAATTTGGGAACCTCCTCGGGAGGCACACTGGTTAGCTTGACAAAACAGAATTCCAGGCTAGCAACTTAGGCTTGGTCCCGCGCCTGATCACCTACATACATAAATAATATAGTGAGCTGAAACCTAGTGAATAACAACAAAAATCAGAGTTCATATCAAAAACAGATTCAGATTCACATGCTTATACAGATTTCATAAACAGCTATATATGGTACATCCATTAGCTAACAGATCAGATTGGTCATAAAGGCCCACATGCATAATCAGTACTGACGACCATAAAGGTTAACATCTTTGTGCACATATAGCCATGGTATGGTTACCCTCAGGCAAGAGCCAAGTGAACAAAGGCCGCAATATTGTTAATCCCAGGCAAGGGCCACATGAACATAGGCAACAGTATTGTTACCCCCAGGTGAGGGCCACATAAACACTTGATGCTAAGGATGCCATGATTACATTTAAGAAAACTGGCCAATCATTCATGATTAACAAATAGCATTTCAGAAAACAGATCATATCACATTGTTCAGAAATACTTAAATTCAAACTTAGCTTTACAGAGTCGTTACTCATAGATAACTCTAGTAGTAGGAGAAGAGATCACTTGAACAGAATGAACTGATCAGGCAGGCGATAACACGTGACTTACACAAACACGTGACAGATACACATTGGACACACGTCTCACAGGTGTTTAACTTATCATTCTTTTTCCTTAGCATGTGTTTCTACTCTTATCCTCATTATTGTGGCTTAAATATAGCCTAGGAATGCCTAGGATGCAATGAGAATGCAAAACTGTACTTTAAAACACTTAGCCAAATTTTGAAAAGTAGGACAGTTCGCTCGAGTAAAGCTTTGGTGCCTCGAGTGGTCTACAAAGTCTGCAAAAGTACTTTATGCTCGACTTTTACACTCGACGGTCGCTTGAGCCAAGCACCAAGAATAAAGGGTGGTCGCTCAAGCCACCATGCAATTGTCTACAAAACTACTGGGAATTCACCAAAAGAACAAAAAAACATACAATTTCAACTCCTGAAACTCAAACCCTAAACCCCCTTTCATGCTTTTGGAAAATCCCTTAACAAACATGTTTTTAAATGCAATAAAAACCACCACATATCTATCTTTAACGAGGTATTGAAAAGGAACAAAGAAATCCCTACCTCTTGAAGCGAAGAGGAGATAACCCAAAAATTGTCGACGACGAAACAACGATCTGCTCAAATTAAATGGAAGCCCTCGTTAAGCTCTACGTTTTGTGTTACGACCCAAACCTGCCCCTATAGGTTTAACGTCGTAACCGGCCAGTAATTCAAAGATTACTACAGCCTCAAAGACAAAATTCAAAATATTTAAGTATAATTAGGGCCTGAAGCAGAAGCAAAACAAAAATAATAATGTCCATTGAGTTGTGCGTACATGATCAACTGTAGTAATTAAAACACTTTTAACACACTTATATATACATGTACAAAGACATATTTTATAACATATCTCACACACTTCATAAAAGACTTTTAACAAAATACAAAGACCAACTCAAGCCTAACAAAATAAAATAAAGCCTCGACACAGAGGTATTTCTTGGGTGCCTTGACAAAGAGGTAGACTCGGGGCAAACTCTAACGTTGATCCTCCAATTGCTTATCTACATATATATATATAAAGAGTGAGCTAACGCCCAGTGAATAATACCAAGGTAAAGAGGTTGTATGAATGAGATTCTTAATCAAGTAAATCACATTAATGCATATTACATGTAAATCAAAATTAGAATGACTTCGGATCCATCATTTCCATATTCATATCTATGTGCATGTCCATATTCATGATCACCCTTTCATTCAAACGACATTTGGCCCATTACATTTATATTCATATTCGGCTTTTGGCCCATCACGATATTCAAACGGCCTTTGGCCAATCATAATATTCAAACGGCCTTTGGCCCATCATTATATTCAAACAACCTTTGGCTCATCATAATATTCAAAAGGCCTTTAGCCCATCATAATATTCAAACGGCCTTTGGCCCATCTTAATATTCAAACGGCCTTTGGCCCATCATAATATTCAAATGTATAAAACGGCAAACAACCTCAAGCCCAATTCATACTCTTATCAGATGTATCAAACGGCCTTAGGCTCAATTCAGACATATCAAACGGCCTCGGGCCCAAATCATATTCTTCACAGAACCTTATACAAAAATTAGGCATATAGGATACTCATTCATAAGTCAAATCAATAAATCCATGAAGCTCATATAGAAGTAACACTTAGAAAATAACATACTTGAACATATCTTTACTAAGATATTACTCACAGTGTTCAGATGCCTAGTTCACCTTTGTAGTTGACCCTACACAATTCATAACACACATAGAAATCAAGTCACAATACAATTCATTCTATTCTTTAATCCGTTTAATTCTCTCAGGCTCTTTCTAACTCTTTAGTTCATTTATAATGCTCAATACATGCCTAAGAGTGCTTAGAAATGAAAGAGAACGGAAATCGAAACATGAAACAACTTTTCAAAATTTTATGAAACAGGACTCTTCGCTCAAGCGCAACATTAGTCACTCAAGCGGATCCCTTGGTTTGTAAAAATACTGGTTGCTTGAATTCTATGCCCAAGCAACAACTTCTTCGCTCAAGCGATGATGACGAATTCTGGGTTTTCCAGAATGTTATTTAAACTTCAAAACACATTGCCAAGGCTCCAAATTCATGCATGACTCACTTAAATACGCAGATATTTGAAATTAGTTCCACTTATACTTCAAAATTCCATGACTTTAATTGAAATTGAAGTCTTGGATTTCATGTTTTAAAAATAATCTTTCAATTCTTTCTTTGTTTTAAGAAACATAAAATTGAAGCTACAAACCCCCTTTCAAAAATATTTGCATAGATGGAATTTAAATCAAAATCAAACTAACTTTTGATTCTCAAACATAAATTATAATTCATCTCTAAATTTTTCCAAATTTAAATTTAATTCATTTTCTTCATATCAAGCCCAATTTCAAACCCACAAATTCTAAATCGTGAATTTTTTTTTTGATCGGGAAAACCAGCAGAACAACTACAAAGAATTGGAAGATAAGCACCTAACAAGACCCATAGGTGGTTGGGCAACCCAATTAGGGATTAAAGCATTTTGAAAAAAAAAAAAAAAACAGAAGCTATCCAGTGGGCAGCCCTATTGTTGTTTCTAGGACACCAGCGAAAGACCCATTGCCTGATCGTGGCCATCGATCTAACATCACTCAGCACAGCAAGAAGTTCCCACAGAGGGACCCCTTCTGAGATACACAGGTGAATAACGGATTTGCAATCACTTTCAAATTCCACTTCAACAAGATTTAGAGCAACGACCATCAGACACACTTGGCGAACTGCCAATAATTCGCCTTGAGCAACTGACCTCACTCTAACCTTACACACCACTCCGTCCACCAGAATGCCCATGTGGTCCCGAAGAAGAACTACTACAGCTCTAGTGCCTTGTTTCAAATCAACGGTTGCGTCGCAATTAAATTTCCATTTACCTCTAACAGGAGGAACCCATGCAGCCCCTCTGCTGTTCACCCCCGTGGCCATAAATGAGGGTGTTGAGGGCAGTTGGCAGGAGTCCAAGAAATCAGATTTGTCATGCTTTGCCTTCTCTATCACTGTTGCGGGATCAACCAGACAATGATTGAACAGATGATCATTTCGACCTTTCCAAATGGTCCAAACAACCCAAACCACTGAGCAAATCACAGACTTACCCCAGCTAGAGGCACCCAAAGATTCAAAGCATTTTCTAAACCAATCCCGAGCCGAAGAACTGTTAAGAGCATCGCATCTTAGACCAAGATCACACCCAAGCCAAACTCTTTTTGACCATTCACATTCAAACAAAAGATGCTCAATAGACTCTAACGCTTGCAAACACACTGGGCAGCATGCTGAATTGGCACACCGTCTGTTATAAAGGTTCTGAGAAGTGGCCAGAGCATTATGATAAATTTTCCAAACGAAATGCTTGAGTTTTGGGGGTAAGTTCAGACTCCATACAACCAGCTAATCTTTCTGAGACCAAACCATAGAAGAAGATGGTAGATTTAAGCACAAGTGCGCTTGTTTCACTGCTTCTTGGTACCCTGACTTAACCGCATAACAGCCCTTGGAGTCATGGTGCCAGAGAAGAATGTCGTCTTTATCCTCGACTGAAAATGGGAGTGAGAGAATAGCATCGCAATCCGATGCAGACACAAGGGTTCTAAGCTTCCGAGCATTCCAGGACTTGCAAGATAAATTAATCACCTCATTCACCTTTTGCACCAAAACCCCACTATTCCTCACTGACTGAACATGAAAGCCCGGATTAGAAGGGATCCACTGGTCATCCCAAAAGTTGATAGATTTACCATTCAAAACTTGTCACCGTAATCCCCCGGTGAGAATTTCTCTTCCCTGAAGTAAGCTAAGCCAAGCCTATGAAGGTCGTGCCCCTCGCGCGGCATGACAAAAATCCGAATTGGGGTAATATATGCTTTTGATCATTTTAGCAAATAATGAATCTGGGAATTTAATAAGTCTCCAACCTCGACGAGCAAGAAGAGCTCGATTAAAAGCTCGAAAGTCTCGAAAGCCCAAGCCACCATTTCTTTTCGTCAAGCACAATTTATGCCAACTGGCCCAATGAATACCTCGCCCCTCTGGATCACCTTTTCACCAGAAGTTCCTAATGTAGGAGCTCAGTTTATCACATAGTTCGTTGGGAAATAAGAAACATGCCATGGCGTAAGTGGGCATTGCCTGGGCGACCAATTTAATTAGGACTTCCTTGTCATGACCCGAACCCGCCCCTATGGGTTAAGGACATAACCGGCCAGTAATCCCGTGATTACCTACGGCCTCAGAACAAAACAGACATAACTCGTCAGAGTAAAGGGGCCAAACGGAAGCAAAAATTTAAAACTTTGTCCATAGAGCCGTGCTTATATGCACATCAACAAACCATGCTCATATACGCTAATAACCCACATCAAAAGTACAGTAGTAAAACTTCTTTACAGACAAGATCGTCTAAGCTGAGCCAACCCATAACAGACTATATATAAATATACACAAAGTCCTTGCCAACAAAACAAAACGTAATTGCATAACAAAATGGCAAGGATGGGTCTCGTGCGTGAGACACAAGGCTGACTCTCCAAAACTCGTGTTATTCATGGCAGACTTCACTGGGGCCGGGTCTGGACTTCTCTTGGCTCACCTACAAACACATGAATGAGCGTGAGCGACAACCCAGTGAATAATATCAAATACAAAAGTTACATATCAATGTAGAACAACAGGTTCCAAACGGCCTTAGGCCCAATCCATATTTTTATTTAACAGATGTATAACTATACGAATTTCAAATCAAGTGACTTGCAGTTTCAACATTCTAGCCTTTGGCCCATTCAGGTTTCCATTCATGTCAAAACGGCCTTCGGCCCACTCATTTATGTCAAAACGGACTTCGACCCACTCATTTATATCAAGACGGCCTTCGGCCCAATCATTTATGTCAAAACGGCCTTCGGCCTGCTCATTCATGTCAAAACGACCTTCGGTCCATCCATATAAGTCAAAGCGACCTTTGGTCCATTCATATATGTCAAAACGACCTTCGGTCCATTCATATATGTCAAAACGACCTTTGGTCCATTCATACATATCAAAACGACCTTCGGTCCGTTCATTTCTATCAAAACGACCTTCGGTCCATTCAATTCTATCAAAACGACCTTTGGTCCATTTATATTTATCAAAACGACCTTCAGTCCATTCATTTATTCATGTCAGACTTTTGTCCACAATCCTAGTTAGCAACTCATAAAACTTATAAGGGAATAAACAATTGGACATTCACAAGCATTCGAATATCGATATTACTCACAGTGATCGGCTTGTGGATTTGCCCCGGAGCTTGACCCTACACATTTCATGAACACAAAAGGGTCACCAACAGTTTAATCCGTTCTTTAATTCACATGTTCCTCATTAGGCTTTATTCCCATCTCATTAACTCATTTACGATGCTTAACATATGCCTAAGAGTGCTTACAAGTGAAAGAGAACGGAAAACAGAACACAGAATGCAAAAACAGATTTTCAGAAAACAAGGTCCCCACTCGAGCGGACCCTTAAGCTTGCAAAAGTACTGGTTGCATGAAAAATGAGCTCGAGCGTGGAATAAAGGGCTCGAACGGAAGGCCTGTCTACAAAAACTCCCTGCTCGAGCGTGAGATATCCCGCTCGAGCGGACATCCAACTCTGCAAAAGTGCTGGGAGCACTATTTTCCCGGTCGAGCGGCTATTCCCCCGCTCGAGCGGACATCAAAAATCTGGGTTTTCCAGATTGAGTTCTTGAGCTCCAATTTGAATTTCAACCAACAAAACATGCATGTTATGGCTCAAAATTCACATTTACTCATGCTAACATGCTACCAATACAAAATTACAACATTAGAAAGCTCAATTTCTTACATCATTTACATGCATGCCTCAAATTAATCCAAATTCATCACCAACATATTAAATTTCAACATGCAAAGCTTGCTCTTTCGTGATCTACTCTTGCATGTAAGAAATACACATTATTCACAACTTATTTGGTGAAGAAGTGGTCATCCACATGGATTTCATTCAAACTTCAACATAGATTACACGAATTAAGCTCAAACATGGAAATCTATAACAATTCTTTACATGCATGCTTCTATTAGCTTGAAATCCAACATATACAACTCAATCCCCTCACATTCAAACTAATTCATGCTCTTGGCCATCTATTAAACTTGAATTCACAAGACAATAACTAAAAATGCATGAATTACTCACCAAGGAGTTTAATCCTCACAATCTATGGCAATTCTTGAGCTTAACCTCCAAAATTTCCAAGCTTTAAGCCAAAACCCTCAATCTCCTATCCTCTCTTCTTCCAACCGACCCTCCCTTCTCTTCCTTGAGTTTATTATCAGTCAAAATGAGGCTAGGGAGAGAGAGATTGAGTGTCTAAAGCCTTGACAACAAAACCCACTAAGGCCAATATTATAATAATAAAGTAGTTGGGCTCTAGTTCATCAATTTAATCAATTTAATCTAACCCGAATCAATTTTCAATTAAATTTCACCGTAGGCTCTAAAAATTATGTCAGTCACAATGGCGTAATCAATTTCGGGTTCTGTGGCCGATAAGGTCCTCAATTTAATTTCCGAAGCAAATAATCAAACAGATATTCCTACGGTGAACAGATAGAAATTCAAAACCACATATTTTCACATAATGGTACACAAAATCATAACAAAACACATAATCACATTCATGTTAAGGACCAATTAATATATTACGGAATAGGGGTATCACATTCCCGGCCTGCGTGTGAAAGTAATTTCGCCTTCCAACCTTGTAATTTAGACAACACTTTCTTGCACAAAAAATTAAGGGGTACTTACCAATTAGTCCTATTAACTAGACTTATTTACCTACAGGTCCTAACTAATAAATTTAACATTATAAAAATAAGAGAGTGATAAATTTATCACTAAAAATTTATTCATAAAAACAAAGAGACTGATAAATTTATCACTATAAATTTTTTCATAAAAAAAAAAAAGACTGATAAATTTATCTTTATCACTTAATAAATTTATCAAATAGGACTTAATGGGTAATAAGTCTCCAAAGTATGACCTATTAGGTAATAAGTCTCCAAAGTAGGACCTATTGGTAGTTTACCCAAAAATTAAAAGCTTCAGCCTTAGAACGACCCCAACACGACGGCAGGCCCAAATATCTAGTAGAAGCTTGCATCTGAGCAATACCAAGCAAATCACACACCTCCACCTGTCGAGCCCTTGAGACATTGCCGGAGAATTGCACTCTCGACTTGTCAAAGTTAACTGACTGTCCCGAAGCTTGTTCATAGACTTGTAGCAGATTGCAAATTTCAAGACACTCCGCTCTGTTTTCCTTGACAAAAAGCACCGCATCATCTGCAAAAAACAAATGAGTTAACGTTGGACAACCCCTTTGGATTCGCAGCCCAGTCAATCTCCCATTTTGAACACTACGATCAATCAATTTCGAAAACACATCCATGACAAGTATAAACAGATAAGGGGATAGAGGGTCCCCTTAACGGAGACCCCTCATAGGTTTAAAGCTAGTCCGCTTGGCCTCATTAACAAACACGGAAAAGGAGACCGTAAAGACACATTTCATCACCCATTGAACCCATTGAGAGTGAAAGCCCATCTTAGTCAACAAGGCCCTGAGAAAGCTCCAATCCACACAATCATAGGCATTGTTGAAATCCATTTTAATCGCCACATCCTCCACCTTTTCTTTGCGAATTTTCATCGCATGGAAGCCTCATGAGCCACAATAATGTTGTCTTGGATCAACCGTCCAGCCACAAAGGCCGACTGATTTTGCTAAACCACAGCACTTAGAATCCCTTTCAGCCGGTTTGCAAGAATCTTGCTGATCACTTTCATGTTGAAGTTGCACAAGCTGATTGGCCTAAACTGCGATAGTGCTTCAGGGGCTGCCACTTTGGGAATAAGAACCAAGTTCGTATGATTGAGCTCCTTCAACAAAAAACCCCCTCGAAAAAAGCTTTTCACCGCAAAGCACAAAGAGGGCCCCACAATATCCCAATGCTGGTGATAGAAGTATCCGGGAAATCCATCCGGTCCCGGAGCTTTCAATGATCCGAGTTGAAAAGCAGCTATTTTAATCTCCTTATCCGACACATCTCGAATCAACAACGCGTTCATGTCATCCGAGATAACTCTGTGCACCGCATCAAGAGCTTTAGGAAAATCACCTCTATCACTAACCGAAAAAAGAGTCAAAAAATAATTGAACAAGTGAGAATTAATGTCGGACTCCGACGTCAGTAGACTGCCATCATCACATTTCAGTTGCAAGAGCTGGTTTCTTTGGCGTTGTTGATTAATTGTAGCATGAAAGAATGCAGAATTTCGGTCTCCAAAGCTGAGCCAGCGCCCCCGGGAGTACTGATGTAAATACATCTCCTCCCTCTTCATGGCCATATCTAACTTTTGGGACAAAAGCTTGTATTGCGCTGCAGTAGCCGTTGTGCAAGGTTGACTTTGTAGTTGAGCAATCTGTCCCCTAAGCTTTTTAATGTTCCTTCTTCCATTACCAAATTCATTAGCACTCCAGGTCCACAAACTCCGTTGGCTCTTTTTAACTTTTGAAGAAGGTTAAACATCTGAGAGCCGTATGATCTTGGTCCCACTCTGATTGAATAGTAGCCGCACAATTTGGACTTGTGGTCCACAGTGTTTCAAATTTAAATTGTTTTGGCACCCGAGCAAGAGGGACATAACAATTAATGACCAAGGGACAATGATCTGGTCCGAAACAAATTTCATGAAAAACCTGGGCATACGGAAAGAGGTCCCTCCAATCCACCATAGCCAAAGCCCGGTCCAATCTTTCTCGAACATTGGCCTCACCCCCTTGGTTATTGGACAAAGTAAAAGCATTCCCCTTGAAGCCCAAATCAATCAGATTACAGTCTGATAGCATCTCTTAAAACTCACTAAGCTGAGAAGAGTGACATGCTCTGCCACCCTGCTTTTCCAAAATAGAACCCACTTAGTTGAAATCACCAACACAAAGCCATGGATAATGCAGCTCCCGAGCCATATCACATAAATAATGCCAAAACGCCCTCATCTCCCGTCTACAAGGAGGGACGTAAATAAATGTGGCAGCCCAACTCCTTCCTGCATTTGCTAAAACAGTACATCGCAAAATATTTTGTGATTTAGAACGGACATCCAGCACAATCCCATCCACCCACCAAAGAGCAAGTCCACCGGAGGTACCGATAGGAGCAACATAACAACTATTCGGAAAATTAAGGCTTCGCCTAATGCGTTCCAGCTTAGATCTCTTATTCTTTGTCTCCATTAAAAAGATTACCAAAGGCCGATGGGTTGTACACAACCCTTGTAATACCCGGACTGTCAGGGGACGGCCCAACCCCTGACAGTTCCAGCTTATTATTAACATGAACCTTATGGCTGTTTTGGGTCAGCCACCACCACCCTTTCAATGTTAACAGAAGTACCCACCCCTCCTATCGCCGAGGTTCGAAGTGTGCCAAAACCCTGTGTGCTACACTCTTCATCATCCAAAGAAACAACACCAACTGGAACATCACCCTCTTGGCGCGGTATGACAGCGGAAGCGAAAGTCTGGACTTCAATGTCAACAAGATAGTCCTTCCTTTGACGACTCACTCTTCGAGGCACTACCCTTGTTTTAGGCTTGCGAGCAAAAACACACAGTGCCTTTGGGTCAGTAGCAGCACCTTCCATCTCCGATTCGGCCCCTTTGAATTTTTTCGACAGTTGATCGCACAAGACCTTCTCACCATCAGGCCTCTTCAAAGAAAGACAAGTGAGCACCTAGGCTATACTCAAATCTGTGATAACATCACTGGGCTTGTGCCTTTTGAGACTTGGGCTGGGGCTAAGTTCTTCTACACTAATAGTAGAGTGAGTCTTATGACCCATGGGCTGGGAAACAACAGATTCAGCATCAAACGACTCAGTTACAAAATAAGAGACTTTAGGCCTCATCACAGAATGCTCCATTTGGGGGCCCAAACCAGTGCGATCCACCCCCACTAATTCAGCTAGCCCAGTATTCAAATGACAATGGGGAGATGGTCCACACATCAAATTTGAGTCAAGTGTGGAGAGACCTAGGGCAGAAGAAAGTTCTAGAGACAAACCTGATGAGCATGGGCGTGGGGCCTCATGCTAAAAGGTTTCCATATCTCCCAATTCCACTACCCGATTTCGTACTAATCGTACATCCACGTTCTCAGCCAGCTTGTGTATGCTGGACGTTGCTGACCCACTCGCTTTAGCCCCTTGTTCCTCTCTTCAACGCGCCTCCGTGTGGCCGATCGGAAAATTCATAGGTTGTGCAGGCTTCTCCCTAACAGCACACTGGTCCTCCATAGGTCTTCTAGTCGGATTGCGAAGGGAATTCAAGCTTCTTGCAGCCCTTGTTCGTTGGTTTGGGCCATAGCCAGAAGATAGACCCTCCTCTCTTGAGACGAATTTACAAGACAACTTCCAAAATTCTTGAAAATTCAAGATGCATGTACAATTGAAACTCAATTTCTTGTTAAGACAACTAAATTCAAACCCAAAGTGATTAATCTCTAAATTAATTTCCATAAATTTGAATATAACTCCATTGCATGGATCAAATCTTCAATACATCATTGTTGCATGTAATTTATATAAACCAATTCAAGAATAATCCTCAAAATTAAACTCAAGCTTAACAAATTTAAAGAATCATAACTCGTATTCTTCGATCTAACTTGATTTTACATATAAAACCCAATTTCTATCAATTTATTTAATTAATTTTCAAATCTTCATTTTTAATTCTCTCAAAATCTACCTTGAGTTAATTTTTGTTTAGATTATTTAAACAACGCTAGAAACAGGATGGAATTTCTTACCTTAAAATAAATTTTTCATAATTTTTAACTTGAATCTTGGGCCTTGTTTGGTTTGTGTTTCTCAAAAAATTTTGAGAAAAATTCTCTACAAATAAGTTTTCAAAAGTAATCAAACCAAACAAATTTTTCTAAAAAAAATTTCCAAAACTTGTTTGGTTTACAAGTATTCCAAACAAATCTCTCTCATACACATCAAATCAATCACTTTTTCCAAAACTCTCTCTCAAAATAATTTTTCAAAACATCTTTTCAAAAATAATCAAATCAAACAAATTTTTATACTTTTTATCTCAAAACATGTTTCTCAAATACAAACCAAATAAGCCCTTGATATCCCACAAAATTCTCTTTTTCTTTCTTCTTTTTTTTTTCCGTACGGCTCCTCTCTCCCTCTCTTTCTCGGCTGTTTCAATGTTCCAGCACTAAAGGAAAAATCATGCTCTTACTCTCTCTCCTCGTGTACATATAAAGCTTGAAAGCTTTAGCATTCCCAAATTTCTAGAACCCTCTCCAAACATATCAAACGGACGAGTTAATTAGTTGAATAGGATCAAATTAGCATTTCAATTACATATTGGTCTAATTACATACCACTGTAACTAATTAATTAATACTTGAATGGTACACAATTTAATTAATCATAATTAATTACACATCCCACATTATTTAATTAGCTTAATTTGACTCTCATTATAACCCAATTAATTTTATTTAATTTTACAAATCTGAATCAGATATTTAGTCAAACTCCCAAAATGCTCTAAATATCAAATTAAACTTATCGCTACTATCAATTTGAGTGTCTCAAATCGCTATGACCTTCAATTTCAAGTCAGACCCAAAATCCCTATCAATAAATTTCATATTCAAATTGGATACCTCATAAATAGATTTAATTCATACTAATCATAATTTCTCAAATCTCATAATGTAATTAATTTAATTAACTCCAATTCGAATCCAATTATCAAATCTTAATTTTACTAAACTAAATCAAGGCTGAATCGAATATTTAATTAGGCTCCCAAATGGGTCAATATTTGAAATCAAACTGATTCAACTAATCAATTTCACTTCCTTAAGCCATTTGGACCTTCAATTTCTAATCCAAAAATAAATCATTATTAAAATCACTTACCGATTGGGCTCCATAATCCTCGTAAATCCCAAATTAGATTAGAATAATGACTAATTAAAATTCAAATCTCCTTAAATAATTAAATGCCAAATATAATAAATCCAAATCTCCTTAAATAACGAAATGCCAAATATAATACGTAGTAGGGTTGTCACATTTTGGTATATGAAAATAAGGGTCAAAGATGTTTTAAAATAGATGAAATCAAGGTTAAAGAGCTTGAAAGCTAAAAAATGAAGGAAAGAGAGAGAGAGGAGGGTGAAAAGTGAAGAGATTTGACCAAAAAAGTGACTTTTAAAGATTTGATTCCAAACAAACCGCTTGAGTGGTCAAAAGTGCGCTTGAACGGTGAACTAAGGCTTGCAATGTCTCAAAAAATTTTGAAAAATTGAGCTAGAAGGGTCTATGGACTGCTCGAGCGGTGAAACTTGCGCTCGGGCTAACCATGTACACAACACATATTCGCAAACTTCAAATGGGGCATAACTGTCTTGTCCGAACTCCATTTAAGATCATTCTTGTGCTCAAATTGAAGCCCCAAAAATAAAATTTCCAATGATTCTATCCTCACATCAAGTTTCAAAGTGTGGAGAGAGAAAATGGTAAAAAAAAATAATATGAATACTACTTAATAATAACGATTCGATTTCAAAGTTTTTGATCCAATCTCGCCCAACCATTATGGTAATATTTTAACCAAGGCACAAATATCAACTAAGAAAGTTCTCAATCATGATGATTAAATAGTCAAATATAATTCCATTATACCAAACAGTATGGAGTGCTACAAAGAGAATTTATATATTAAAACCCGAAGGCCATGAATCATCTTCGCTTAGCACGAATCATCACCACTAAATTGCACTAAACTACGGTTGATGCACGACTCGTCTTAGTAGGTATGATTTGTCTAACAATTTTAATATACAATTGTGAAACACAATTGTATATTATGATTTAAATAAAACATTTATTGTACAAATAGATCTTAAAGTTACACAATTTATCAAAATCAAATCAAAACCAAAAATAGTAAATATAGTAAATTGGTGATAAATCCAATCTAAGGAGTGTATAAGTTATTAGGTCTAGTGGATATTTTTTTTATTGGTGAGAAGTCTACCATTTATTAAATAGTTTGATGAGAAGTCCTTTTGTTTGTTTTGAAGGATATTTTTTTTTTCCTCTAATTTTACCCCTTAATTTATCTGTTAATTTTTTTTTTATCAATTGACTTTCATTGACTATATGTTTAAAAAAATTTCCCTATCTGTTCAATTTTTCCCATTTATTAAATTTGTTTATCCTATCTGTTTAATTTTTAAAATATTTTTAATTCAAATTTCCTTATCTGTTTAAATCTTTTTTTTTCTCTCTCTACCTACTTCTCTCCCTATCTATTGCAATTTGTTTCCTCATCCTTATCATTATTATCAACCACAACCACTACTACAATCAATAATAGATAATAAAGAGGAAAAAAAATTCCAGAAAATTTTTGAGCATATCTGTTTGTTCTATCTGTTCATTATCATCATCAACAACAATAACAACAATAATCAAATAGAAAAAAGTAATAATAATAAAAATATAAATCAATCTCAGATCTAATCTACCACGAGTGGTAGATCTACATATCTCAAATTTCATTATCAAATGAAGGTATGTATCTTCATGTTCAACCAATCCTTTCTCCAACTAAAGCGCGAATTATCACATTTCAAATTTATCATAAAACTAAATAAACAAAAACAAAACTAAAGAGGAGAGCTATTCAAGGGCTATACACTCACTCCATAACAAAGAATGAATGTCTTCACTGTCCTTTATCATTAAGTCCTTCACCACTATTCACACAGATCTCAGATTTCAAATCTGAGGTCGTTACGGCAAAAGGAAGAGAGAGACAACAAATGGGAGAGCTATTCAAGGGTTTCTATCACCTCTTCAACAACCAGTGGCCTTGTCGACGAGATCGGCAGAGCTACTGCAGTGAGGGATGGAGTTTCTCTACTCTAGAAGAGGATGGAAGTCCACTGCTCTCTACCGTCGAACAGTGGTGCAGTTTGATGGCGATTGGTGTAGATCTGTAGATGGCGACACGAGAATAGCAAGGAAATGGTGGCTCTCTCAATCTCTGCTTGCAACTCGATCTGGAGGAGGAATATTAAGGTTTTCGTCAATGTTTAGAGTTTGTAAGCTCGTGAGGCCAGAAAGGAACAGTGATGGAATGAAGGTGAAGTTGTTGAAGTCGAGATTGGGTTGTTGTAGAAAGATAAGGTTAGAAAGCAAAAGGGAATGAGCTGGAGAGGTGGTTTTGTTGGAGAGGTGAATGTGGATGCGATGTTGTACGGGATCATATTGCCACACCCGGCAAAGTAGAGGGGCTCGGTGGCAAAACCCTAGCTTGAACCCTAGCAGATAAAGAAGAGAGAAAAGAGTGATAGAAAGTGTAGAGAGAGAGAGAGAGAGAGAGAGATGAATGTATGTGTGAGTGTTTGGAGTTTGGACCATGTATATGGTTTACATAAGGAAGGGTATGTTGGTCATTTTATAGAAACTTGTCCTTGTGGACAAAGAAAATGAGCATCTAGATCTTTAGACCAAAAAAATCTAAAATTTGACTTCTCACCCAAGTGCCCTACTAAATAAAATAAAACCCCAATTATTTGCTCAGGGTTTATTTTAACCTAAGATATGAAAGTTAGTTCCTCGGACCCATATAACTACCACACTCAAATATGTACATACTAAACTCTCTCACTTACCTTTTCTTTCTATTTTTCCTTTCTTTCTCTCTTCCTTCCTTGGACCGAAGCCTTCTGCTGCTTTCTGCTCGCTTCTCGCTGCTTGCCTCCTTCAACCTTCCTCTAGAAAAAAAATCTGCAAAAGAAAACAAACATAGTAATATAAATAATATAATAATGTAATATAATATATATTTACTAGTGTATACCGGTTCCTAAAGGCATAGTGTAAATAATATTGGTAAATAATATTCTTTCAAACCCAAAACTTTTAAAAAAAATTAAATCCAAACCCATAAGCTACATAATAAAAAAAAAAAATTTAAATTAAATTAAAAATTAAAAAAAATCTATATAAATAAAGATTAAAAACACCCAAACACATCAATTTAAGGGTTAGAAACACAAAACCCATATGGATTGTTCATCAATTTCCCACTCATTCTCTCTCACCTATGAGATACATTTGCCCTACTCATCTCTCCAGAAACTTTGATCTCTCTCCTCTTAATTGGATCAAACTACAAATGCTGTAGAGAGAGAGAGAGAGAGAGAGAGAGAAAGAGAGAGTCTCTCTCAAAGAGAAAAAACTATATAATCAATACATTTGGTCATCTATTTGATCAATAAATTGAACAATACAAGGAGAAGAGGAATAAGCTCCGACCGAGACTTCCTTCTCATCTTGAACTCTCTGTGTGGCTTCACATCATTGAGATGACGAAGAGTGAAGTCGATCTGGGCTCCACTATCATATGCGGTGGCACGAAACTCCGTCGCTTTGAGAGAACGCATAAATACGGTAAAGATCAGTCCACCACCATTACTGATGAACTTGAACAATTGCTAGTGTACAGATATCTATTCGGCAAAAGATTCTCTGAGGCAGCGGTAGTGAAATCATCGATTGTCTGTATGCTATAGCAGAAGAGGAATGTGTCAGAGCTATGAATCTCACAACGGGCAGTGGTGGTGGATCTAGATCTAGAAGCAACGGCACCGAAACAGCGGCACCATCGAGCTGTCAAAGAGAGATATACCGGTGGGAAGTAAGGTTGAGAGAGAGAGAGAGAGAGATTATAAAGAGAGTTTGATGAGTGTGGATCTCTCTTCTGTAGAGAGTGTGTGAGTGTGTTTTGAAGTGAGGTGAGATAGATCGGGATGGGTGGTTACAAAGTTTTAGGTTTATTTTTGAAGTGTGGCCCTTGGGCGAGAAGTTGAGGTAGAGTGAGAAAGAAGGTTATCATATCTACCGTCCATCCTCAAGTAGAAATGAATCCTAATCATTCAAATGTCCTAGTAGAACAAATGTGTGTAGGACATTTTCAAAAACAAATGTGAATCCTCATTCGGACTTATTATTCTTGTTCTTGAAAACCATATGCGTTGAGTGATGTTTTAGTGATCATCATTAAAGTTGTGTTTTATATTCCTTAATTGAGCTAGATTTTCAAAATCTTGAGCATAAGAATGAAAAATCGTAGTTTGTAATCAAATTTAGAGGTGGCTAGTTCCCAGCTGAAACCACTCGTCCTGATTTTAGATTCCGCTTGTGCGGAAGTAGTTAGGGATTTGGGAGTCTTTTGGGTGGAAAACTGCTCATACGAAAATTGGAGGGGTTCTTAATTTTTCCCTACATTGAACCGCTCATGCAAATTAGACGTGCCACTTGTGTGGATACAAACGTTCAGACTTCGATTTTTATGCCCCTTTTCATTCAAATCACTCTCTCTATCTGTCTCTCTTTTTTCACTTGTTTCTCTTCACCCACTCTCTCTAAACTCATTTTTTCTCTCCATTCTCTCTAAAAAGACCCTCAAACTCTTACAAATTATTGATCTAAACCAAACCAAGTGACAATCTCACCCCAGTTCTTCAGACCAAAGTGAAGAGCGCATTGTCATTTTGACTGAAACGATCATTGATCCGACGAGCTTGAAAATTCTAAATTCTTCCTTCTCATTCTCAATCTTCGAGGTGGGGATTTTCTTGACTTAGTATATGTATTTTAGCAAGATTATGTGATATTTTGATAGCTAGAGTTGTTTGAAAGATTAAGGTTTTATAAATATTGGTATTAATGCATAAAATGAGGGAAAAACTCAAATGTCTATCAAAATTTTCAATTGTTTTATCTATGGTTGTTATGTGACATGGGAATTGGAGAAATTTATGATTTAAATGGGAAATGTCCAAAAATTTTCAAACCCTAGAAAATGTAAAAATTGAAAATGTCACTACAACATATAAGACTTTTGGCGACCAATTATTTTGGTCCCTAAAACTATTATTTTAGTCTCTAAATAGTTTTTGTGACAAAATTAATTTCGTCACTAAAAAAGTCACTAAAAGTGCGTCTAGAAAAGTCTTTAGCGACCAATTTTTGAAAATGTCCCCAAAAATGACAATTAGTGACCAATTTTATATTGTCACAAAATGTTTGATTTTACGAGACTAAACATTTGGTCGCTAATACTTCGTCATAAAATGTCCCAATTTGGTCGCAAAAAACAAAATAATGACACTTTTAACGACTATGATATTTGGTCGCTAAAAGACATATAACTTTCTCTACAACACATTTTCGTCGCTAAAAATCAAAGTTAAATTTTGTAATCATTTAATCTCATAGCTAAAATTCACAAAATTAAATGTCATCCAATCATATTAAAAAAAAATTGACATCCACATATCAAACCCACTCTATTCCCAAACCATAATAAGTATATAGAAAGTAAATTTGACAAAAATTAAAACTAAAAGTTTCCAAATTCAAATCAAAGTAGTACCGGTTCAAATGAAGAATAGCCACAATACAATAGTTTCTTCAAAGAAAATATCTAAAAAAATATTTTCTCAACATCAATATCAGGCTTTATATCAGACAGGCTTGGCACAAGAGGCTTCAAGCTGTACTTAGGTGTGACACCCTTTAGACATCCCTGCAACCCAAAATTCAAAAAGAAGAATCAAATAATAAGAATCAACACAACATAACCTCATTAACTAATCAATAGTCATTCATAATCAAATAAGTTATAAATAATGAAAAAACACGTTATCTCAGTGTACTTGAAGTATTAGTGAGCTATAATAAGAATCAACACAACAAAAAAGTGAGTCACCTAGAATCAACATAATAAGGTTATCATAATCCAAGCACGTTATCATAATCAAATGTTCTAAATAACACACATACTAAATTTATAACTATGACAGATCTATCTAGAGCAAAAGGTACTCACTATGATGGTAAATCAGAAGTAAAGCCTTATATAATTACAATTCAATAAATAAAATCTATAAATAGAACCCACCAAGGAAGGAGGAGAGAAAAATAGATGATAGATGAGTTTCCATTGCAACCTCATATAATTACAATTCAATAAATAAAAATTAGGATTAATTACACTATATATTCTCTTTTTGGTATGAAATAAATTTAGAAAATTCAAAAATAATTTTTTTAGTTTTCATTTTTGTCAAATTAATTTGTAATTTTTGCTGATAGTGTAATTAATTTGTAATTTGTCAAATTAATTTGTAATTTTTTTAGGAAACAATTGTTAGTCTTGTGGTTAAACTACTTTAGAAGCTAAAATTGTATGCTTTTTTTACCTGGAAGAACAACTACAGACTCCTCTGTAGCCAGCTTGATACAGAAGTCAACATCATCTTTAATGTCTTCCAGGATTGATAGATTTAGTTTCGCCTAAAATGCAAACACTCCTTGTTAGAAGACATCTTTGACCCACTTACTTTGAATCACAAGTCCATTTCAAATTATTTTACATCCTTACCATTACAAACATAGATCCTTCAGGTTTGCTTGGGCAAGTAATGCAAGGGATTTCCTTAAGTCTATTATAGCAAACATCTGCAGCTTCTCTCAGTAGATTAACAATTTTGGAAAAGAAATCACCTCTTGTTTTCTCCAGAATTTGAGGAAGTGCCCCCTGATGACACAAAAACCGTAAAAATCATATTTCCAGGAAAAAATAATAAATAAATAAAAATTACTAAAGTAGAATGACCAGATTAGATTTGCAAGACCATGTAGGAGACTGAAAATTGCTTTCCATGATCAATGAAAAAAATATAAATAGCAAATAAAGTAGTAAAAAAATGTGTAGATATATGTAGACATCTTTTAATTTGTTTCTATATTGGCCAATGGCCAGTGGAGGAAACAATAAATAAACAAAGTGACAAGTTCACCAAAAGTGATTTTTGCTTTGGATATTATGATAAGAAATGAATCGCAACCATTGCATTGCTGCGTTGAAATGAGATATATTTGATTCTTCCACCTTTTTCTGGTGAATGCTCTCCGGCATTAATCCAGGAGGAGACAACTTGTTAGCTGTATCTTATGAATTATTGTAGCATTTGAAAATAAAATAAAATAAAAATATATGTATTGGAATTTATTTTTTCTTTTTCGACAAGTTATTCCATAAAAGCATTTTGAACTACAAACCTGAACGAATGTGGCAGGGTCAGAGGTAATGTTGAGAAAGCCCTTAATCCAATCGACTATCTGAAAGGGAGAAAACAAAGAGAGAAACTTCTTGAGAAACACGATGGCTATAGCAGTATATTTCCAAGTTTCAGTGAGATCTAAATGAATGCAATCAACAATCTGAAAAGGAGAAAACAAAGGGTGAAACTTCTTGAGAAACAAAACAGAAATAGTATATTTCCCAAATGGCTGTGAATTCTAAATGAACCAAACAACAGTAAGATGCATCAAATATGTTTCATGTGGCTTGACATACAGTCAGTCGGACTTTGATCCTCTTCATTCCATGTATGCAATGGAAGATTTCCATTACAAATCTAATGGCTATAAAATAAGAATGTAAATTTATAATTAATTAAAATTAAAAAAATCATTACACTCACTGTTGGATGATACAATGGAACCTCTCCATTACAAATATGCAATGGAGAGGATCAATATCCCAGTCAAGAGTGCTGCAAAAACAGAATTTTGGCAAAATCACATGAAAATGTGTGGTTCATCATCTTTCTCAGTCATTTTTAAATAACAAACCACATTTTGTTCCCTTCTTTAACTGTAGAAACTACCTCTGTAAACCCCAATTTTTTAAAAGCAATTTTGTCATCTTAAAGCTATATTTGGATCTTGGATTAGTGGGGGGTAAAGAAAAGGAAAGGGAAAAGAGAAATGAAGTAAAAGCTAATTTCTTTTTCTCTTTTCCTTTTCTTTCTTTGCTGATAATTTTTGCTGATAATTTTTTTTGTCAAAAGAGAAATGAAGGATAACATTACATTAAAGGCTGAATAGATGATTAAAAAAATGTAAAGCCCATTTCATTGCTGATAGTTTCGGAAAATGAATGTAAAAGTGACATTACTTGAAAATAAGTCAACATTGGAGTATATTAAAAAGATTCAGAATTTCATTTATTTTCCTATAATATTTATATATATATATATTTTGCAATTAGATGATGCATCAAGGCAGAAAATAAATAAAAATAAACAACAAAAAACTTACTGATTTTGATCGTAACCCACCACCAAGAGTACCTGCTGCAGTACATACAGATAATGAAAAATAAATAAATTTAGACAACAAAAAACTTACTGATTTTGATTTCAACAAAGAAACATCGCCACTACTGCTCACTTCTCTACTGAATTCCCGATCTTTAGATAACTCCCTGCCGCAAGAGGAAGAAGTTGAACTCGTCAATCAAATAAAATACTAAATGGGTAATTCAGCTTGAATACACAGTACAGGTCAAATGATCATACATCATAACAATTATTGAACCATAAAAGCTTCAAATGATTCATAAACACAGAACTTGGCTAAAGACTCTTCCAATACAACTAAAAACTTTTGGTGTACACTATCAGCCGCAAAGAGCAAATGGATTTGGTACTCATGAACAAGCATAGAGAATCCAATTCACAAACAGAACTATGTAGACCACTATCTAAGATTTTAAAAAATAAATAAACAAATAAGAGAAAAAAAATTTAACAAAATAGTCATGGATTCAGCCACAACCATCCAGAGTTCCACTTCCAACTCAACAGGACACCAAAATACCAGTTTGAAGTAACAAGGCTCTAGCAAAAGAAAAGAACAATCATGGATTCTCTATCCCGAAATTTCTGTCTATTGATTTTCTATCCCATTTTTGTGATATTAATCTAGACCGAGTTCAATTCTAGAGGAGCATAAATTGCATGAAAGATCAAAGTTCGACAAAATGAATCCAATGGTCAAATTTATCTAGTATATAGTGTGCTAGAAAGCTACAAAAGCATAGAATCCTTACTCAATAGTATATAGAAAGAGTCCGATGATGTTGGAGAGACGGGCACTGGATGCCAATAGACCATAACCAAAGATCTAAATCCACACTCAACACCTAGACAAAAAGCACAAGGAAATAGAGATATGAAAATAGGATATAAGATAAATTCATCTTGAAAAATAGATAACAAAACAAGAGAGACAAAAGAGCGTGTAATTGGAGAATCATTAATGAGCAAAAACGATGCCAGCTAAACTGAGAAGATTGAAATGAAGTAAATTTGGGAAACAAATTATATTATTATATGTTGTTCCCTTTCAAAGAAAAAATAAGAAATGTAAAATGAGTTTTCATTTGTAAGACTGCCAAAGGAGCTTCATCCAAATCTGTCATTGAAGAGTTTTGATTTATTTAAGCTGCAGCACAACAAGATCATCAAAGCAAGAAGCCTCACATAGCTCATCAATTTCTAAGAGTGATTTCCAATTATTGGCACATGTACGGGACTAATTCCTCTGTAAGTGTGTATTAATAATTAATAACTATAATCCAACATATTTTTGGACTTACAAGTGATCACATTTTAAAATCCCCTACTGAAATTGTAAAAAATAACAGAAAGACTTCTTTTTCTTTTCTTTTCTTTTTTTTTTCCAGGAGTCAATATAACTAAATTTCATCGAACTTTATTTGGGTTGGATCGCAAGCAATTGGGGACAAGAAAACTTGAAGACCAGCACACTTTGGTTGCCAATCCCCTCAACGGCTAAGCTTTCAACTCTTAGACATAATAGATTTCTTCAGGAAGATTTTCTAAATGCAGCTTGGCTGATTAACATGTTCCAAAAAAATTGACACAACAAAAAGAATCAAAACTTACAACCATTGTGATTTGGTACAACATGAGAAGAAGAACCAGAATGCATATATTACAACTAGTGATGAATTTGTATCTATCTCACAAAAGATCAGATGAGATCACAAAATGGTGCAAGGATGTGTGCATGGCTCGTAAACTGGCTGGTAAAAAGTAGTATAGACATACATATATACACACACACACAAGTTCAATCTATGTAAACAATTGTTCAATTCCAACAAGCATTAAGATAAGAAACAAGTTCAGTCTCTGTAAAACACAGATTGAAACACAATAAGAAATTGAAAACACAATAAACAGGTCGATTACGGAGATCGGAGATCGATTACGATAAACAGAGATTGAAACACGATAAGAAATAAAGTAAGACATAGATTGAAACACGATAAGAAATTGAAAATACAATAAACAGCTCAATCTATGTAAAACACAGATCGATTACGATAAGAAATTGAAAGTTCGAATTGGAGCTCTTACAGGTTGATTACGGAGAGAGAGAGGCACCAAAATTTGAAGAAGATTGAGCTCCCAATCTGCCTTGGAGCTCCCGACTTTAGGGCTGAAGATTGAGCAAACCGAGATGCGAGAGATTGAAGATTGACAATTGAAGATTGAGCTCAATCTTCAATTGTTAATTGAAAAACGACTATTAATCTTCAAATGTGGAGCTCAATCTGACTTGGAGCTCTTACAGGTATGAAGATCGATTACGGAGAGAGAGAGAGAGAGAGAGAGAGAGAGAGAGAGAGAGAATGAGCAAGTTAGGGCTGAAGTGAAATTGAGGTCCCGACTTTTCAATCGTTAAAATGATGAAAATAATTGGTCTCAAATTATTTTTAATTGATAATGGCGAAAATATTTGGTCCCTAATTGTTAATAATATATTAGCAACTAAATTTATTAGTCTAAAAAAATTATGTAAATATATTAGCAATCAAATTTATTAGTCTAAAAAAATTATGTAAATATTAAGTGAGAATATTATTAATCATTTTTACAATCTTGTAAGTAAATTATTATATATTTAAATTTGTCCCTAAAAGATTATTTTTAGTGACCAAATTTAATTAGTCCTTAAATATTAGTCTCTAAAAGACTAATTTCTTGTAGTGTGTGATTTTGTATTGAGATAATTTATGGAATTCTTGAAAAATGTGATTGTGTGCCTTCGCCGAGATGAAGACGTGGAGGATTTTGGAACTTGAAGCTCATTTTATTTCTTTTGTGTAAAAGCTAAGGTCTTATATGTATTTGGGTTAAAACCCACATTTGTTGTAATTGGGCAAGGCCCTTGGAATTTGTAAGCATTTCGGGCTATAATTGGATATTATTTATTTTCATATCTTATACATTACATGTTATAGATTGAAATTTTAGAGTTGTGAATGTATAACATCATGCAATCATATTTTGTAAATCTTGAGATGAAACATTTCAATGAAACACAATGAAATGGAGATTTATTATGAGAGCAACCATTGATCCATGTTGAGTTAATTTATCCACATGTATAATTCCACTGATTAATGAGAATTAATGGTGAATATGGTTTATATTTGACAAATCAGGTCTTATGAAATTGAGAACATTACAACAAGAAGATTGGTTTGTACAGCCTCATAAACAACGCTACATGATCCTTTAAAAGTACCAAATAGTTACCCTCTTTCAACCCATGCATTATGGTTATAAAATAAAAAGGGTTGGGCTTCTGTCAAGCCAAGTAGAACACACATGAAGGAGTTAGATGCTTCTTCTATTCTTCCTTGGCTGAGTTGAGCCATCCATGACTTGAACCAAAGACTTCGCTCATGAAGTAAATCATCGTACCTATGGTCTAACCAATTAGAAGAGAATCAATATATTTCTTTTCAGGAGCAATTCATACTTTCCAAACACAACATACAACTCTCCGTTGTACTACACTGAACTAGAGGGTGCTTTCCGAACTTATAGGGCTTATCATGGTTCTACCATGATAAAAAAAAAAAAATGTAACAAAATTATTACAAGAAAACCATTAAAAAAAATTCAACCATTAGATTTAACCCTTTAAAATAAAAATTTATTAATAACACTCTTTTACACTTACTGATCTTCAAAAAGATTTGAGTTCCAAAAAAAAAAAAAAAAAAAAAAAGAAAGAAAGAAAAAGAAAATATTGGGAATATGTTATTTTGTAAGGGAAGCAAATGCTACATAATTTCTTTTTGATTCTATTGTTCACTTATAAATACTAGACAGTGGGACTTGCATTGATAAATAAACGTAGGGCTCTTTCACATATATTTATAAGTGAAAAAATAAGTTTAAATAAATAAATAAATAGAAAATTAGCATTTTCCCTTAAACTATATATACTAGACAACAAAAAGGGTCAATTTATCGTCTTCTCTTAGCCACCAACTTAAATTTTGTTAGAGAAAAATTAGTAAGAATGAAAATGTTGTCTGGAAAAGTGTCACCAAGTTTTTTAATTTTTGTTTTGTTTTTTGTTTTTGTTTTTTTGTTTTTGTTTTTTTTTAGTGAGATGCCCACTTAATTGTGTTTTGGTGACAATTTTCATGGTATGGAGAGAATCTGACCTTTTTTATGAGCCACCATGTTCTTGCATTGATTCCTTGTGGTTAACTTGTTTCATGACATCTTCAATTAACAATTTCATATTTAAGTAGGAAGAACCACCTTCTTCAATTACCCTTTTTGCCATCTCCCCGAGTACTTTTGCCCTTTTCCTTCTCTCCTCTCCTTCAATTCCTTCATCCATTACTTTCTCCACAACTTCCTCAACTGTCTCTCTCTCTACCAACTTCTTACACTTATCTTCCCCAAATATGTTCCCAACCTTCTCAGCCCCAACGCTCACTCCAGTCTCCAAAATTTGAACAACCAACTTCTCATTCAAAAATTGCTCGGCAAACATCGGCCAAGTTATAAGCGGCACACCAGCACACACCCCTTCCAGTGTCGAGTTCCACCCGCAGTGTGTCAAAAATGCCCCCATAGCCCAGTGCGACAATATGAGTAATTGCGGTGCCCAGCCTCGGATCAGAAGCCCTCTCCCTTTCGTTCTTTCCTCAAATCCATCTTCTTCCACCCACTTCTCTATCTCTCCCTCATTTCCTCCGCCTCTTATAACCCACACAAACGGGCGTTTCGTCCCTTCCAATCCTAAAGCAAGCTCGATTAACTGAGGAGGTGTGAGGCGACCCAAGCTACCAAGGCACACATAAACCACAGAGCCTGACTCTTGTTCATCGAGCCACATCAAACACTGGTTTTCATCGATGGCAGCCATGTTTCCTCTCTGAGCCTTGTCCAAGTTATCTTTGTTGCACAGTGATAGCGGTCCAATGCACCAAACTTTGTCTCCTTTTGCCTTTCGAATCTCATTGACGTACCTCGGTTCTAGCTCTTCGAAACTGTTAATCACCACCCCATATGCTCCGACTTCGGCAGCTCGTGCTCGTTCCATGAACTTTTGTTGTACTGATGAACCCACATTGAATAACATACGCAGTAGAGCTTTAGTTACCTCAATTCTATCAGGCAAGCCAGGAAGGTCGAATGGCTCTGACTCGGATAGACTCTCATGAACTTTGGAAATTTGTAAATTGTGTGAGCATAAAAGAGTGAGGCAACTCATTCCGTCAAAAATAATTCTCGGAATCTGAAACTTGCGAGCAGTGTCGGCTACCCATGCAATATGTTTATCCGCTATTATGCAACATGGACAAGGCTTGAGCTCTTCAAACAATTGCTCGAACGGTTCTTGCAACATGTCGATTGCGTCATAGAAATTCTTCATTAGGACTACAGAACGAACATTGTCTACAGTTTCGCACCCCTCTGGTAGGCCAGCCTCTACCGAGGGGAACCGGAGGGGGAGAAGGCGGAGGGGGAGTCCAGATTCGATTGCACGGTTGATGATTGGGTTGAATCTGGAGGCAATGATAGGAGTGGTGACGACAGTGACGTTCACACCGTGTTGTGCCAATAATTTGGCCATGTCAATCATGGAAATGAAGTGGCCTGGGGCCATTAGAGGTACTAAAACGAAGTGAAGTCGTTGCTTGTAAAATGCCATTGCAGCCGGGATTGGTGGTTGGATTGGCTATTTTGGACATATATTGATGAGTGTCTATGTTTGGGACAATTATTTGATTGTTTTAAACATATTGAAATGGGTGTCTCAATTTGACTTTTACTCGTTAAAATAATCGTACCTAACATTTTTATCACTTACTAATCTCACGTACCATTTTATGCTCGGTTTTAATGTTAGTGACGTAAGAGCTTATGTCAGCATTGGACTTGCAGGAAAAAAATATGTGGATGCTTGCATGTTGCCCATCTCATTTGGATTTTGCGACACCAACTTGGGGATGGTGCTGTCACATCAAAATGGCGCTGTTAAGTCCTTACTCCCCTGTTCTTTGCATTCTACAAACAAATTTTCAAAGATATAACAGTACATGAACAAGTGTATGTATTCGGTTTTTATTCTTGGCAATTTTGTTTGACAAAATTTCTTTCAATTGTAATTGTATTTGATTTTTTATTTCAGTGAGATTATAAATTTTAGATGCGAATCTAACCTGAATTGTGTCTATGTAGAGGAGTTTGTGATCTTAATTCTTTCGTGTTTGCCACTTCGTTGACTATGTCGGGAATCGAGCTACCCGGTTAGCTCGCGGGGTCTAGGGGGCAATGCCCCTTGGCGGGTCTAGCGCAGCACCTAGGCGGGGTCGAGGAGCAGCGCCCCTGAAGCAAAAAGCAAAAAGCAAAAATGCAGTCGAAGTTTGTTGGCCGCTCGAGCGGCCATTTGTGCGCTCAAGCGGAGAATCTTTGGTTCCAGAAGTTTGAACTGTTTGCAAAAGTACTGAAAGTTGTGTTTTTGTGCTCGAGCAGCACTTCCTGTGCTCGAGCTTCAGTCCGCTTGAGTGGTCATTCTTGCACTAGAGCGGAGGTCGCGGAATAATTTGCTATAAAAGGTGCGATTCAATCAGATTTTAGGGTACGACTTCCAAATCTTGTTCTTAGGTGTTAGGGTTTTCATCTGGAGTTTCTTTGCTTATTTCCTTTGATATCTATGAAAGTTTAATCATGAATTGAGTGAATTATATCAAATGATTTGTTTAGTTTGGTTTATTAAAAGAGAGAGAGAGAGTTGTTCTTCAGTAGATTCCGTAGTATTTGGCCTTGAAGTTTTAGTGGATTCTGGAGTGGCTCATCGTCGTGGATTCGACATTAGCGTTGTGGATTCAACGTTGGACAAGACAATTCCAAGGTGAAGACGGAGCTGGAAAAGGCATATAGGGGTCGTTTCAATTCGGGTGTGGATTCGCTAGGCAATTGAGAGTACACTTGTGTAATTCCTTTATGATTGTTTTGTAATTTTTGCCCATGATTTTTTTATCACAATTGGAGGCGCTCCAATTGTGATTTTTCCACGTTAAAATTGTTGTGTTGATTTGTCTTGATTGTTTGATTATGATTGTTATTTTCTGCTTAAAATTGATACATAATTAAAAATCAATATCTAAGGGGTTTCTAAGATTTTTCAGTATGCATAAAGAAATAAAAAAGAAAAAGTCAAAACTACCAAATACCATTTTCTTAAAATCCTAAAAACAACCATTACAAGTCGAGGTGTAGTTGAAAAAAAGAGAGTTTACATCTACTAAAATATTGAAATTTAAGTCGAAGTGTAGTTGAAAAAAAAGAGAGTTTACATCTACTAAAATACTGAATGGATGGGATTAGTTAAAAGAAAGAAAGGAAGAACAAAAAAAAAGGGGGGGTAAAAATTTGTGTGGAAATTGAGTTTTATAATACTTTTATTTGTTTCAAATTAACTTTTATGTGAAAATAAATTTTAAAAGCAAACTAATGTAATGTTCAAATAGAAGCACTTGAAACAAATGTCACTTTAATTTGTAGTAACCATATAATACAGAAAAAAATACAACATGTAGATACCAATAATGAGATATGTAAGTCCCAGTCAAAGGTACAGTCAGACTTAGAGGGACAGAAGTCCAGTCAGCATTTACTTAAACCATAGTTATAATAGAATCTGTTGTTAGTTAGTTAAGAGAGTTAGTTAGAACTATAGTTGAGTTAGGCAGTTACACTTACATATATAAAAGGCGTACTGATATTCTATTTGTTATAATGAAGATATTTTTTATTCTTTGAAATCACTTTACGGTATCAGAGCCATTTTGAGCTCCAACAAGCCCTAGGTTTTCTTCAATGGCAGATTCATCAAATCTCCCTCTAAATTCATCAGATCTCCCATCAAATCTCATTTTACTCATCTCAAATCTCAACTCCTTTGTGAATGTCAAGGTCGATTCCACCAATTATATTGTATGGAAAAATCAACTACTCAATATTCTGCGAGCAACAAAGCTTCTCTGCTATGTTGATGGTTCTTTGGCATGTCCTGCATCGATCATCTTTGATTCTTCGAATAAGGAGGTTGTGAATCCACAATATCAACAATGGTTAACTATTGATGCACATTTGTTAAGTTGCATCACCGCAACTTTGTCTCCAACAATCTACACATCAATTTGCTCTTGCAAATCAAGTTTTGAGGTATGGTTCTCACTGGAAAAACGTTTTACTTCTCGTTCTTGGTCTCATATTCATAAGCTCAAGGATCAATTGAACCATCTATCCAAGAAAGGGCATTCTATGGGGGATTATCTAGGTCAAGTGAAAGCATTATCAGATAAGTTAAATCTGACCTCCTCTCCAATTGATGATGAAGATCTAGTGCTTATCATCCTAAATGGTCTACTAGACGAATACAACACCTTCAAGACTATCATTCGAGCACAAGCTGAGTCTATTTCTGTTAATTGTCTTTGCTCATTGCTCTGCTCCGAAGTTGTTCATGTTGAATTGTCTACCAAACACTCTAGTTCTGCTGATGTGCCTTTTGCATATGTCGCTAATAGGCAAAATCCATCTTCAATCTCTAGGTCTGATAGAGGTAGTTATCGTGGTGGCTCTTACAGAGGTTACAACAGAGGTCGGTTTTTTAAGGGAAACCGAAGCCGAAGTAGTGGTAGAAACAGATCATTCACACCAAATTCTAATTCTACCTCTACTTCAAATTCTTCTGTGCCTATTTTTCCTCACACACCTCCTACTGGTTTAATCTTTTGTCAGATTTGTGGCAAAGCTAATCACACAGCACTTGACTGCTGGTACAGAATGGATCATAGTTTCCAATCCTCTTCATCTGCTGCAAGAAGTAGTTCTCCTAAAGCTTATGTTGCCTCTTCTTCATTTAACACCATCAATGCAAATTGGTACCTTGATTCTGGGGCTACTAACCATCTCACTAATAATCTCAACAAATTTTCTCTCTGTCAACCTTAAGAGGGTGAGGATCATGTTATTATTGCTGATGGCAATCAATTGCCTATTCACCATACCGGCACTGGTTTGCTTCCTACTCCTTCCACCACTCTTAAACTTCATAACATTCTTTATGTTCCTTCTATCTCTTCTAATCTAATTTCTGTCCAAAAATTAGCTGCTGATAACAATTGCACTATTACCTTTGATGACCACTCATTTGTTATCCAGGACAAAGTCACCAAGCACCTATTGTTTCAAGGCCATCATACTAATGGTCTGTATCATTTTTCTGTGCCGTCTTCATCTTTTTCTCATTGTTTCCATTGTCCTACACTGTCCTCTTTACCTGATTGGCATCTTAGATTGGGTCACCCTTCTCTTCAGAAACAGAAGCATCTCTGCAAGACTGCTGCTATTTCTTTTCATAATACTAGTTCAGGAAACTTGTGTACTCATTGATGTGTCTCTAAAAGTCACAGGCTTGCCTTTAGGCTATCCAATTCTACTGTAAATAAGCCCTTAGCATTGATTCATACTGATGTCTGGGGGCCATTTTCTCCGTCTATTGCAGGATATAGATATTATGTACTTTTCATTGATGACTATAGCAAATTCACTTGGTTGTTTCCTCTTTCCTATAAAAGTGAAGTTTTTATGAAATTTCTTGAGTTTAAAATGTTTGTTGAGAATCAGTTTTGTACTTTTCTTCAAATTCTTCGTAGTGACAATGGTGGTGATTTCTCTTAAATTTCAACATTTTCTTACTTCCAAAGGCATCCAACATCAATTAACCTGTTCACACACTCCTGCTCAGAATGGGGTGGCTGAGCGAAAACATCGACACATTGTTGAAGCTACTATTGCTCTTATGCATCACTCTGCTCTTCCTATTCATTTCTGGTTCGGTGTTATTGCCACTGCTGTCATGTTAATTAATCGTCTTCCCACTGCTAAGCTCAATTTCTTACACCTTTTGAGGTTCTATATACTCATCCTCCAGACTATTCTATTCTTCGCACCTTTGGTTGCCGCTGTTATCCTTGGTTATGGCCCTATAATTCTCACAAGTTACAGCCTAGATCTATTCCATGTGTTTTTATTGGCTATCATTCTTCTGTTAAAGGCTATCGATGTCTAGATCCTCAATCTGGAAAGGTCTATTTGTCCAGGCATGTGGTGTTTGACGAGAAGTATTTTCCTTTTGCGCATCTACCTCTTTTATCTTATTCTTCTTCGTCTCTATCTATGCCTCAGCTTCAGACATTTTTCTGGTCTTCTGTCGTTTCTCCGTCGGCTTCAATCGTTCCTGGTGCTCATCCCACACCAGTTCCAGCTCCCTTAGTTCAGTCCACATCTGTTCAAGCCACCTCAGTTCCACCCACACCAATTCAAGGCACAGCAGTTCCGGCCCCATCTGCACCGCTTGCTGCTCCTAGTTTTGCCAATCAAGTTCTTCATTCTTCTACTCCTTCTGCACCGTCTATTCCCAATTTCTTCAGTTTTTATTCAATTACCTTCTTTACCCCCAGTTTCTTCCTCTCCACTTTCTTTGAATCATCATTCTATGATCACTAGATCTAAATCTTCCTCTCAGTCTCTGTGCTTTCTTGCTTCTTCTACTTCTGAACCTACTACTTATGCTGAGGCTTCTCTTTCTTCTGCTTGGTCTCACGCAATGCTTGAGGAATATCAGGCTCTTCAGTAACAAGGTACTTGGAGTTTAGTTTCTCTTCCTTCTAATAAGCATGCCATTGGTTGCAAATGGGTGTATCGATTTCGGATGGTTCTATTGCTCGCTATAAGGCACGTTTAGTTGCTAAGGGTTATCTTCAGGAGGCTGGCATTGATTATCAGGAAACTTTCAATCCAGTGGCCAAGCAGCCCACAATCCGGGTTATACTCTCTCTTGCTCTTCATTATGGGTGGACTATTAAGCAGTTTGATGTCTCCAATGCTTTTCTCCATGGTATTCTTGATGAGGAAGTGTACGTAAGGCTCTCTATGGTCTTAAACAAGCTCCCCGAGCCTGGTTTTCTACATTTTCTTCTTTTTTTCTTCACCATGGTTTTAAGTCCAGTCACTGTGACCCCTTTCTTTTCATTCATCACACCTCTACTTCTCTCACCATTTTATTGATCTATGTTGATGATATCTTGTTGACTGGCAATAATCCCTCTTTTCTCTCTTTCTTGGTTTCCCAAATGCACTCTAAATTCTCCATGAAAGAACTTGGTCTTCTTAACTACTTTATTGGTATTTCTGTTCACACCTCTTCTTCTGGCTGTTTTTTGTCTGAAACTAAATATGCTACTGAACTTCTTGCCAAAGCTGGTATGTCATCCTGTAAACCTTATTCTTCTCCCATGGCTCTAAAATCCTCTTCTCACCCAGATTCTGTTGTTCCTTTCTCTAATCCCTCCTTTCATAGATCCATTGTCGGTGCTCTTCAGTACCTTACTATTACTCGTCCCGACTTATCCTTTGCTGTGAACTCTACTTGTCAGTTCATGCATCAACCTCTCAATTGCCATTTTGCTACAGTTAAACGTCTTTTTCGGTATCTTAAAGGTACTCTTACTCATGGTCTTCGGTTCTCTTCTGGTCCTCTTCTTCTTAATGCCTTCTCTGATTCTGATTGGGCTCGTAATTCTCTTGACCGCCGCTCTACCACTAGCTACAGTGTGTTTTTAGGTTCTAATTTGATTTCGTGGACTGCTAAGAAACAACCCACTGTTTCTCGCTCCTCCACTGAGGCGAAATACCGTGCTTTGGCTCAAACTACTGCTGAACTAAGTTGGTTGACTATGCTTCTCTCTGATCTACATGTTGTACTTCCTCCTCCCACTTTATGGTGTGACAATCTTTCAGCTATCTCTTTGTCCAGCAACCCTGTCTTCCATGCTCGCTTGAAGCATATTGAAGTGGACTATCATTATGTCAGTGAACGAGTTGCTGCCCAGAAATTGTTCATTCGTTATGTTTCTACTTCTGACCAGGTTACTGGCATTCCTACCAAGCCCTTATCTGTTAGTCGGTTTCAGTTCTTACAACATCAGCTTCTGGTTCGACCTGCTCCCATCAGCTTGTAGGGGGATAATGAGATATGTAAGTCCCAGTCAAAGGCACAGTCAGACTTAGAGGGACAGAAGTCCAGTCAGCATTTACTTAAACCATAGTTACAATAGAATCTGTTGTTAGTTAGTTAAGAGAGTTAGTTAGAACTATAGTTCAGTTAGGTAGTTACACTTACATGTATAAAAGGTGTACTAATATTCTATTTGTTATAATGAAGATATTTTTGATTCTTTGAAATCACTTTAACCAAACATATACATACACTAGTGATTGGACACGTGCGTTGCACGTGACACGCAATTTTTCATCAACTGTTAGTACTGTAATTATACGTGTTTCTTAAATTGGTATGTGGTATGTGTACAAATTATGGAGACTTGTATGGGTAAATTAATCTATATCCAAAATATAACTAATTAAGAAATTAATACATGCTCGGTTGAATAATTTAAACTATAAATGAGAAATTTTATGAATATAAATATTAATTTATAATTAGATTATTGAGATCACAATTTTATTTTAAACAATAAACAATAAGTAGGTCCTTTAAATATATAGTATTACACAAATCTTTTTCTATCAACTTCCCACTTTAATTTTCTATAATATGTACCTGTAATACAATTGAATGTATGAAATTAATTGCACAATTATACAATTTTATTTAATGTTCATCTCATAATACAAATTCATTAAACCCACTATTGTATATTATTTGCATACTATTGATGTAAGAATTCATTAATATCAATATGTAATATATTTGTATACATCAGGAGTTGTTGAGTCTCGTTTCGTATGCCACAAATATCTTGCATGCTGAAAAATGTAATATTAGTCATTAGTATTCAATTGCTATACAATTGTCGTGAAAAAAATAAATATAAAAAGTATAATTATTGTTGTGATAGAAGTGTTTTGCACGGTCTTGGTTTGTTATTGAAAGTGTTTATTGTGAACATTTGTTTGAATAACATATATGTATATATGTATTGAACATAAGTTGATAGGTGAACAATGCACAATTCCGCAATTTTTTCCTAGCAAATATAACTATATTACAAAAGCGATACATGTTAGAAAATTAAAGTATTCAATAGTAATTACAGATTGACAATGTATAAATACAATACAATATATAAACTTACATGTATATATATATATGTAAACATTGACATATATAAGATACCACAAAAGTAATATGTAAAATCTTTTGCAATAATACAAAACATGTAATAATGATAAGCTAATTATTCATAATTAAATAGTTGATTATAATGTAAATGTTTGGTGTTACATTTTTTGCGTGTATGCACCATTTTTTAATTAGATTATTAAATTCACATAGAATTGAAAGAAATTTGTGAATAATTTGTATAAAATTAGAGATTAGTGAGGAAAGATTTTTAAAAAAGAGAAGTTTATAGTATAATGACTCGGATTTTAAATTCACTTTGGATTGATGTATAGTGGTGCTCGTCATCTTAAAACTTGTACGGTTGTCGGACTCTTGATATTGATGGGTTGACAAGTGAACTTTAAATATTATAATTGAGGACCCTTGGGTGATGTTTGGAATCTTGATTAAAGTCTTAACAAGGTATTTAGATAAGATTAGACAAAAAGCCCCAAATTTGAGTTTGAGTTTTTGACCAGCCGTCACTCTTTTGCCCTTTTCTCCTTCCATACCTTGAATTTGAATGTGAGGCTGAAACCATTGGAAAGCTTGTTTCTGGGGCTTCAATTTGGACACAAGAACGATCTAAAATGGAGCTTGGATGAGAGAGTTACGCATGCTTGAAATTTCAGAATCTGTGCTGGAAGCAGGTACGCTCGAACGGGAAAAGGGACGCTCAAGCGGAATTCGCAAGTTCAGCAGCTTAAAAATGTGATTTTTGGATCATTTCTTACATTTTCTTTTCCCCTCTTCTTTCCTCTCATTCTAGGTCCGAAAACCTAACCCTAAAAACCTTGATTTTCTCCACTTTTATCAACAAATCCACCATGGATCTTGCATCAAGGATGGAGAACAAGAGAAGATCAACATTTTCAACCAATTAAAACTCGGATTTGTGACGGATTCTCATCAAAGCTTCGCTCTTTTGCTTGATTCTTGAGGTAGGGGTTCTTGTTCTTCCTCAATACTTCCATAAATAGATAGATTTGTGGTATTTTGATTATATACATACAAAACCTACATTTTTGGGCATCTAGAGTACATTATGAGAATTGGGGGTTTAGGGTTTGAGATGTTAGAAGTTCAATTGATGGGTTAAAATGGTGGATTATGAACCCTAGGTGTATAATCAATGGGAAAGTTGGAATAAAAAGTAATGGGTTAAGAAGTTTGAAGTTTTTCTTGAAATTTCTAGATTTTCTAGAAACCCTAGGTTGATTCATGATGATAATAAATGATTTGGCCCAAATTGAAAGTAGAATCATGAAATTGGTAGGTTGAATTACATATGTACAAGTTTAATTGGAATTTGGTTATATTTGAAAATTATGTTTAAAATTTGCGAATGAACTTTGTTATGAGCATTGTAAATCATGTTATAATGAGAAAGGAAATTAGAGGAAATGATTTATTAATGATATAGATGACATAAACTTAGTTATGGAATGTTGAAATGGGATTTAAGAATTCCTCTTGAATTATGTTGAATTATATTTAATGGTGTTGAGTTGAATCATGTTGATTTTGGTTTTTGTGATCTAAAATGTAGAGTTTCCAAAATGGGTTTAATCTCAAATCATTTTATTAAATTCCTAGTGGGTTGTTTAGTCATTCAACTCAAGAGGATGATTCAATGAGGTTTCTTTATGGGGATGAGAAATGTTTGGTTTTTGGTGAAAATCCTAGAAATTTAGAGATTTTTGGGGAACACGGAAATGTTCATAAAACTCCTTTCTTTCTTTGAATAGAGGATGAATGAGTGTAAATTCCATAATGTGTTTTGCAAGAATGGTAATCTTTTAAATATATTGAGTTAGAGAAATTGTTTTGAAAACTTCATGTGTAGTCCTTGATGAGACCATGTTGCTATGACTTGTGAAATGAGGAAGTTGATGGCATATGGTTGACTTGAGAAGGAATGTTATGAACCATGGAAATTTTCGCATTTGCATATCATTTCATTTATTATAGTGCATGGTGGTTCTAAATCGAAGAGATTTGCATTCATGATAGAAAATGATTTGTATGAGAAATATGGAAATGTGTATGGGGTAAATACATTGGTAAGTCTGGATAGGGGGTGTAGATGAATTTGGTAAGTTGGCATGAGTGTCCACGGTGAAAGACCCGAAAGCCGCCGGATAGGTGTCGAGCCTTCCGGTTAACACCGGTAAAAATGACAGTTTGGTACTGCTTGTTAAGCCTACTTGCAGACACCAGCCTAGGGATTACCAGTGTTGTATTTACCGCCCCTATTGAATTAATATTGGAAGTTTGAAATTGATGAAATCACATGATAATATTGAGAACATGGCGATTTTGAAACAATGTATTGAACTGAATATTTTTCCTCATTGATTACCCTTGGCATAGCATTGCATTTACATTTACTTTTGTGTTGAGGAAAAAGCATAACTTTATATACTTTGTGAGAATTCTCTACAGAACATGGAAATTAATTACAAAAATGGTTGGTTTTCAAAAATGTTGTGGGTGCCCATATCCCGCAGTATAGTAGCCGACAAATGTGGGGGATGGTTTTAAAAAGTTGAAAAAAATGGTTTTTGAAAGAAAATGGCTTTTATGAAAATGGTTTTTATGAAAATGGTTTTTTTTTTTTGGGAATTCACTTCCCGCCGTATAGTAATCAGCAAAAGATGGAAAGTGTTATGAATTGGGTGCCCGCTATCCCGCCGTAGTAAGTCGGCAAAAGGTGGATTGTGTTGAGCTATGTGTTGAGAAGTGTGTTGAGTTGATGACGTTATTTGTTGCTTGTGATGAATTTGTGAAATTACTTATTGATGTGTAATTTGGTTTAAAGAGGAAACGTGCATAGGCATTATTTGTAAATAATGGAAACCAAAAATAGATACGAGGATTATAGACTATGATGGTAAACTTAATGAAGTAGTTGTGTTAATAAAAGTAAAGTGTGAGCGTTGTTCTATAATTAAATAAAGGATTGGATTGAAAGGGGTTATTAATATTGTGTTACCTTGAAATGAAACTTTGCGGGTGTAATTAACAGTGTGAATTGAGTATAGGAGAATTGTTGGCAAGTCAAAAAGGAACCTAAACTTGAAGTTATGGGATTTTAAATTAAAAATGAAGAGTAGAAAAGAAGAATGAAAGAAAAAGATGAACATTAAAAATGCAAATTAAATAAGAAATATTTTGGGAAATGGTTAATAACCTTTAAATGATGTTGTTTCTTAAATATGGTTGTTTCACAAAGATCTATGGTTTTCTAAAGTTAAGGGATGATTTTTATGACTGAAGGTTTTTCTGAAAAGTGTTTAAATAGTTTTTGAGAAAAAGGTACCTTACTTATGATAGTTTGAAATTATGAAATGTCACCCTACTATATGGTATCACCCCGCATGCATGATCATTTCTATCTGTGTGTTAATTATTGATTTAGAACTATGAGATTCCTACTGGGCATTAGTGCTCACCCCGTTGTTGTTTTATCTTTCTACAGGAAGAAAGTTTGGATTATTTGATTGAAGATGTATTGAGTTCTTGAGTCCATTTGTATAACTTCATAGTAGATGTAAAGGAAGTGGATTTTATATTTGTATTTATTTATTTGTAGCACAGTAGGAGATTGGCATGTATGATTGTCATTGTAATGTTCATTGAGAGAGAGAAAAAAGGTGTCATTGTATTTCTATTACTCAAGTGTAATAGATATTTATATAAAAAAAACATGGACCTAATTTTAAGGCTTTGGTAATGTTACCAAGTAATTAAAAATTGGGGCGTGACATATAGTGTTTTGTTTGGTTTAATTTGTTTTTTCAAACTTTTATTTTGAATTTTTTGGTTTTCATATTTTTTGTATTTGACACTGTTTTTTTTTATATATAATTTATGTTATTTTCTTTTTAGATTTACTTAATTTAATACTTTTTATTTTTTAATTTTACTTTTAGATTTAGTGATAATAATAATAATAATAATAATAATAATAATAATAATAATAATAATAATAATAAATAGTACATGTTTGAATTTATAAAAAAATTTAC